>JAGXCT010035519.1:3063-21689 GCA_022495035.1 Philopotamus ludificatus | reverse complement strand
TTCAGCGTTTTTTGCTTCACAGGTTGGTTATACATTTGCTGATATCCAGCTATACAAATCTACAAAAAACTCTGCTGGAATTTTAAAGTTTGCTTTAGGTTGGAATCATAACTGGGAAAAGGCTGTTTCATACTCTTAGCAAATTTCAGATGCAAGCAGATGTTAGTTGATAAATTTCATTACTTTACTTAATTTTATACCCATTCGTCATTAGCTATTGTGACATAAAATCATGTCCTTTTGCGCCTATGAACGCTTAGTCGTAAAACCACAAGTAATTGATAATACATGTATTATATAAATATTTAATTTCTGGGAATCGGGTTAGTAAAAATAATTCCTGTAAAAAAATATGATAATATATCTCTCTCTCTCTCCATAAATACGAGATAACTAGCTAGTTTTAATTGCACAAAGCATTGCTAGCGAATGTAAAAGGAAAATGTAAAGCCATTTTTCCGAAGCGAAATGCTCGGCTCTGAGATCATTCATTTGTCTGCTCATTGTCCATTCGGTCTCCTCATTCACTTCGATACCGCGCCGATACTTTCAGCATCGCGGATCAAAAGAAGCGACACCTCACAAAGAACCCCTCAATTTGCATTATCTCATTCATCCATAAATTTCAACACAGATGGCTATACAAATTGCGATATTTTTGTCGCTTTATTCAATTATTTATAACGCCGAAACCGAAAGGGGTATTTTCGGTACGAAATTAATTATCTTCATTAAAATTTGACAACAAAGCGATACGTTAATCCCCGGGCGGACGATAAAATCGATGAGGGCCTCCGGAATTGTGACAGATCCTCCTCCGCCCGGAGGGGGAGGCGGTGAGGAGTGACGCGGAGGAGGAACGGGGAAACCGGAGGTGGGGTAGTCGGACCCGATTTAAAATTTAATTTAACGAAACGCCGAAATATGGCCCGGGAATAGGATGATGAGGAGGAAAGTGCGGATGGTCGGAGGGGCGGCGGGGCGGGGGGTGTAGGGGCGGCAGCGGCGCTCTTAAAAAAGAGCGTCGCCCTAACAAATTCGGGCGTCGCCGAAATACGTTTCCATTCCGCGGGGTTAATGAAGCGGTCGCTTTGTTTACTGCGCGTCGCAAACGTTTTAATATAAAATAAAAGATTCGTGAAATCTTTGATAAAGGGCTGCTGCTTATCTTTTATTGCCATATTTATCGGTTCATATCCTGCGCCGGCTGCGAGCCCGGCTTTGGGTTGATCGGTGCGTCCCTGTCGCGCTTTTCGGCAATTTGAGCCGCAAGCCCAGCGACGCTCAGCGTCGGATTTGGCAACCATAATTTTAAAACGTAAAAACGAGACAGTTTTAGTAAAGTGAGATAAAGTTCTTTCATGCCTAAAAATTACACGATTAAATATATCTAAAGAATTATAAAATTTAGTAATTTAATTTAAAATAAAGCTATCATAAACCGGTGCCATTATTACAACAATTTGTTATGATAATTTAAGCTGGCCGTAACTCATCTCAGTTAGTACTTAGACAGAATAATCCTCCAATGAAATCTAAAATATACTTATGACACTATCTATTTTAAAGATCCCAACACCTTCGGATCTTTAAAAAAATTGTATCGAACGTTCATATGAGTGAATGTTGATCTGGAATTTTTCCCATTATGCCATTTATTCATCCTCAATTAAATAAAATATACTCTTCTTAATATATTCCCTGAACGATGGACTCGATATTTCAACAATAAACGTATTTTTTTAATTAATCAAATTTAATTTTCCGTATAATTGAATATTGGAAATATTATACACAATTAATTTGTATTAATTAATTCAAGCAATTGCAATGTACATTATTTATTATTTATCCAGAAATAGGAAAAAGGCAAAGTTAGGACAACCATAGAAGATGTACATTGACACACCGATACCACAAGAGACAAGGGAAGCAGAGTATTGTGCTAAAACTTAAGATCAACCTAATACTAGAGTCGTAAGAGTTAACTAACTGACTACAGTTAGTGAAATTCAAATACTGAACACAAAAATTGGCTATTTTTAAATGATGCGAAGAAAAAAAGAACTTCTTCAAAAAAGTAAATATAGACAATGCTAGTAACAAGATTTTTGCCATAGAATGGCGTATATGAGAGCCCCTCCTATAATTCTTTAGTCTAGATCGCCATTTTTAACCAAAGTTAAAATTACATATTTCCTGAATATATAATATGAGTATGTAAAATAAAAAACGTTTCAATGTATTGATTTGATCAAAATTTACAAAACACAATTAAAAAAACTGCTATAGAAATATAGTTTTAGAATATGTTTAGTGTTGAAAATGTCGTTTTTAAATATCTGAAACAAATCTGTTCGTCTCAATGCACACATTTAAAATTAACGTATTTATGAGAGAAAATTATTCCTGGTAATAAAAAAAATTGCCATTATAGAAATATTTTTTTAAATATAACTCTAATTATCTTAATTTTAGTCGAATATATGAGTTACTCTTATTATATTGTTTTTTTAAATATTAAATGATATATTCATTGGAAAAATAAATAAATCCTTAGGTTTTATCTGATATTCGAATAAAAAAAGACATTTTTTTTTAATCAAATAAAAAAAACTTGGTTTAAGTTGTTTGCTAAAGAATCTTTTGGGCCAATACGTATGGCCCACAGAGTAGAAAAGGTTGAAATTTATTATCTGAAAAATGATGTTACATAAGGAATGGCGTGATAAAATACATTCAACCCTTCTATAATTAAGAAATCGAGACCACGTGATAGAAGCCCCCGCTATGAAAGTCAAGGCACCCATAAAAAATGTGGGAAAAGGACTTATTAATTTTATTTTGTAAATTAAACAAAATTATTTTTTCATTCTCATATTTTAATGTATTGTGTTAATGAAATTAATGCTCTAAAACATTCTAAAAAAATTCAGAACGTTTTGAGGAATATAAAAGTATTTTTGCTTCCAAGTAAAGTCATCTCTTAGATGTATTTATCCTCTCATAGATATATTTATATTAAACTTATTCTCATATTACAATTTATTAGCAAACTTTCTTGACTTGTACTATTTTTACTAAGATTCTAAATTATTTTTTTATAATATTTTGTGATAGATAAAAAACGAAAAAACATAATTATTTATTCATAGCAAGATAGATGGAATTAAATTAAATAATTTCAACACCCCAAACTACATACATAAATATTTTTATAAAGCAAAGGAAGTAATGAGATCATCCACTTACACTCCCCTTGGCCAGTGTTATAAGAAATACCCTGGATTCATAGTTTTCGTCGGACACCGATCCAAATACTAACTTAGCGTAGTCGGGGTTAACTTAGATAAAATAATATAAATATATAAAATGTAATAATAAATTCGAAATTTATTTTTTATAATATTTTGTGATCAGTCATGGCTGAATGGTATATAATTTGAAAGATAAGTTTTAATAAATAATTTTCGTAAAAAATCAGAAACGTTTCTTAGTAAAGTACACCGCACAAATACATAGAATAGAACCAAGTCCCTACAAACAACATTTCCACTAATTTTCCGTCTGAAAAAACTGCGTTATCACACGTAAAATCACGCGAGTAAATCCAGTCGCGAATCTGCATGTTAAAAAAACAACCCTTGAAACGTGACCGTCCCGAGAAAAAATAGGGATGAATGGTATCCCCAGTCTTCGAGTACCTCTACGCCCTATCTCCCTCACCCGCACTCCCTATACGTCGACTTTACGAGTAATCACTGAGTGAATTTCATCACGGTGACTTACGGCTTAAGGAAGATACGTTTCGTGTCTGTCGTGTTCGTGTCGTCGCGGATGAGTGCCTGTTTACCTTTTGCGTTCGGCATTTTGTTCCCGGAATACATCAATACGGGATATGGGATGCGCGTATATATACTTTTGCTTTATTTGTATGCCCTATGCCTAACCCGGCCAATAATATATGATTACGCATATGATGAATATGGATACAAATCATATATAATATTTTATTTATTCATGGAATAAACGAATACGCGGATATGGAAATAAATCTGAAAAAAATATGATTATTTATTACAACAATAATACGACGACGAAGTAACTTTGTGCATAATATGATTATCGAATTAAAATTTACATGCTATTGTGGTGTTATTCGACGGGCGGGGATCGTATCACGGAGTCCCTAATAACATGCAAATGGATACTGAAGAAGTTTCCAACACCGCCGAGACGCGGCAGGTATTGAGCAAACTAAAATCTAGTACACCAACTCGGGATTATCAGGGCTTTGTACGGAATCAAACATATTGCGTAACAAACGGGATATAGGGTTACTTTGGCGCGCGAAACGGCAATTGCCGAGTGACTGGCGCGAAATTTTCCAGCCCGAAAATTGGCGCCGGGAGCCATTCAATATTTTAGTTTCTAATTATAGGATCGGCGGTTAATGGGTTTAAAATGCTCAAGGGTTTCCCCGCCGAATCGGAATAATAATCCGGTTCAAGTTGTAATCTAGATTGTTTTACTGCTCGGGCGCGTATAACTTTCTATACGTCACGTATTTCCATCTTAATATTGCCATAAATCACGAGTTATGATCTTAGTTCGCCCAACTAAATACATTTTGATACGTTGTTATGTGGAATATTTTCCAGTAAAAATTAACAATATAATATTCGGACAAAAGCGCCGCGTGCTGCCGTGTTTATTTTATGAACACGGAATAGATATATTGTGAAAGTAATAAAAGAGAGACGGTAAAAGTATATATTTTTTCCAAGTTTGGTATCGAGCAAAGTTTTGCTTTACTTTTAATGGATATCCCAGTGAATGTATGGGAAACGGGAAATAATAGTTTCGTCTCCATCATTATAAGAAAATATAGATGGTTAAGGTGAAATGGTGGATTGAACTTATACATTTTTTTTATATAATGTACTCGGAAAATATTCTATAATATATACATTTTACATATACGCCGGTATTATTTGAAGGAATACAACTTTATATACGTAAAAAAATGGTTTAGATGCGATTTGGTAAAAACAGATTTATCAAAAGTAATTGAACTGTAAAATGTTATAGCAAGGTATTTTTTTGAAGTAGAATAACTACGTTTGTACCAATCATAAAATATAGTCATTTTTTCTTCTAATGCATAAAAAACTATTATACAAATAGTACAGAATAAAAAAATATGTAGATAAAGTATATAATACGTATTCAGCCATTTCCTTCAGTGGACAGTAGCTCTGACTACCGGAGAGTTTCCAAGAGCCTGTGTCATCACATAGGGCAGAAGAAAAAGCACAGATGAACGATCTCGATGGTAGTGAGGTGCATAAGGGCAACTCGCACAGTACAAGGGGGTTATGTACTGCGCCAACCAACAACTTGAAGAAGTGCTTTGCCAAGAAAATTGACCTTCTTTTCTCTAGAGTTACATACCCCTGGCAACCCTGAATCTATGCGCTAGGGTATAAGCTTAGGTAAAACCCAAATTCTTACATGTAGAGATATCTTAATAATTTCTTCTGATTTTTTTCTAATCTTATATTCGAAGATTCGAGTGTTGTCGCGTATCGGCATTAGACGTGGCTGCAATGGCGGTTGGACATAATCATGGTTTTTATAGATTCTACGGAGCTATGAGGAGCCAGGCCGCTATCCAGACCAATTCTGTGACGTGTGTGCTACAGGAAATGTCCATAGCACCCGATCAGACCGTGTATTAAATACGAATTGCCCCTAGCCTCGTCTGATTATTATTGTATCAATCCGCGCGTTGACATCTTGGCTCCTGGGCTTATAGCTGGAGACCTGACCCGTATTTCAAGAGCCAATATAACCTGGAGGACGACCATCGCAGTTCTGGCCGGTCCTCCAGGCGCCAAAAACCCCTCTCAGGGTTAACTCCGAACCAGTATATTGTATAGCAACCCTATAACTAAGGTGCAATTTATGTAATGAGAATTAGTCAAGACAAAGCAGAATTTCCACATCTTCAATTAACGATTTTCTGGGAAGAGTAACGTTTCCAAGCGTGTAATTAAACGTTATAAATTCTTTAGATCTCGAAAACGTCATTCCTGACATTTCCAAATACTAAGCGGGAGACGATAAGTAGATGCCCATTTAAGCAAAGAATTGATATACAACTTCAGCAAAATGGCATCCCATGTTGAGGTAATTGATTTAAATAGATTTAAGTCATCTGCAACAAGTAAGAAATTCCCAGAAAGGACATTCTGTATATCGTTTATAAATAAAACGAATAATAATGGTCCCAAATTGAAACCCTATGGGATTCTCAAAGTTGTAGCGTAGACACATGACGTTAGAGAGTCATGTATCACGTACTGTTTCCTCTCCTTTAAATAAATGGAAAAAATCGTAAGGGATTGTTAGAGAATCAAAAACAGGAAAAATAATACGGACGGAGAAATTAAACGTTGGCTGAAGATATTCTGGCTGAGGTTTAAAAAGGACGAAACACATTTATTTTATAAAATGGTTTAGGAAAACCAAAAAGGCGAAAACCAGAAACCATATTTAAGAAAAATCACTATGTTTTTACTGTTCATAATTCCAAAAAAGATACATAGATATAAGGTTATTGCCTTACATTCTCCAATTTACCATAACACACCGTCCTGAGTGTAAAGAAAGAATAAGTTTGTTCTTAGTTATCTTTATGAATTAAATCAATTTTCCTAATCCATTTTAATGTAATCGTATCAAATTTGAGTGCATTCCCATTTGGAGCTAAAAAATCGCAGATATAATCTAAGCTAAACACTAAAGATGGCAATCTTCAAATTAATAAAGCCACTAAAGTGGCGACGTATTAAAATAATTCTCAAGTATAAATATGCTATATATGCACTCAGCTCTTTTTTACACACAAAAAAATTGAATTAAGAATCGTTCTGCATAAAATTATGATATCAAATCAAAATGTCGTAAAATAGTTTGTCTATAATGTTAAATGAAATAATCCGCAAATAAAACTTTAGAATTGCTAAACAGTCAAACATCCTCTAAAAAAGATTGCAAATATTTTTAATTGCAGTTGTTGCATAATTTTTTAGACAGTATTCATACAACATCCTCATCTTGTAGGACTAAAGACTTGAACAAATCTAATGGTCAAATATTATCATGCAAAATATATATATTTTAAGATATTGCAATCCAATTAAAAGATTAATTCTCATTTTGCAATGAATAAGAACGACTGAGCTTTATTTTTGTTGTTTTTTTTATAACGTCTATCTATTTCTTCAGTTTTTGATTATTAGTTTTTATATATATATTTTAAAAATAAAATACCTTTAGGGATATATTTAATCTGAATTTACTCATTTTTTTGGCGTAAATTAATATTTTCAGGATTACACAACAACATTTTGTCTCAACGTTAAAACTAATATGTATGTAAACATTACTATTTCTGATTCGTTGTATTTTTTTACGGTTGTTTTAAAAAAATATATATTAGGGATCGCTCTAAATGTTCATTAAATATTTAATAAATGTAGCATCGTGGCTCGAGTTTTATATTAAAAAATAACGCAGATTCTAATTAAATTCCACAAAAAAATATATGAATCAATATACATATAAATAATCAATTCGATTAAAATTTAAAAATAATAGTAATGAATTAGTCTTATATATAAAAGTATAGAACATTGTGATAATTTAAAAAAAATATTAGAATAATATAGTACAATATTTGCAATGTAGAAACTAGCCTTAGTATATCGAATTTAATTATTTATAGATACTTTTATTATTAAATCATATTTTATTATTATATAAAATATTATTTATACCCTTTTTGCATAAAAGAAAATGTTTAAAAATATACGATACAGAAGAGATGACGATATTTACATAGTTTTAAAAAAATATTATTATTAAAACTCTTTATACCATGTAATTTAATATATGCATAGAAGTAAAAAACAATAGTACTTACGTATATTTTGATTCGTTGTTCGCACGATCATTCTGTAACAAATAAAATAAATTAGATGATTAAATAAATTAGTTAAAGCACCAAACAGGAGGTTTCTTCAATAAAATAAGTGGAAACATTAAAGGGGTGGAGATACGATCATTTAAGCTCTAAGATTAGCCATAAACAATGGTATTTACATTGCGAAATTTTCATCCTCGATAATTTTCTCGACATTTCGGCGTTTCAATAATACAAGCTCGTAACAAAAATATTCGGCTATAACATTTTCATAATATATTATCCGAAAACGAGACCCCCGTCCGTGATTTATCGAGATTTTACGATGCCGGAGCGTTTTGTCACATTATCTAGAAGTAATAAATTTTTCCGCGACTTAGAGTGTGTGCCTCGAGACCATAAAAATATTTTATTAGCATTTTTTCGTTTACCAATTTTTAATATGGAAATATTGGCGCAAGCCATGGAGCGAACGGAGATGAAAAAAAATGTGCAAAAAAGAATGCATGTAATAGCATTAAATTAGATAGTTGAGCGAGAGAGCGCCGCGACGGCTTTCAATCTTCCGCAGTTGAAGTGGCAGCGTCGAGCATTAGGGACAAGAAGAATGGCCGGCCAGACAGTCAGAATAATTAATACCGGAAGCATTAATTGTAGAATCAGATCTAAATTTTGTGGAATTCAAAAAAGTTTTTTTCCCGCCCTCGCAGAATTTTTCACGGAAATAATTAAGCCGACACGGGCGCGCCGACTCCTCGTCGGTTGCGACCGACGGCCATATAAATCTTCATAAATCGCAAAGGTTTCGCGAGTGGAAGAATAAAATTTGCGAAATGCTTCCATTTTCGCGTACACTCTTCAGCCGCCCCTCCCGCCGTCCACCGCCTCCCTCTCCCCTGTCTCGGCTCATTTTTCCTTCATTTCCCGCAAACGTGACAGAAGCATCGCGACTCGCTCTTTTTCATTCCTCCTCCTCACACATATCATCATTATGTCTTTACTTCATATTCCCGTCACGTACAAGTATATCTCTCATTTTTCACCGACTTAAAATCATTTCTCAATGATAAGGGCAACGCGAATGATACTAAAGGTAATGTATGTTTAAACAAAAAAAAGCGTTTCATAAATTATGGACATTAAATAATAAATATTGCATTTATATCAAATAATCCACAAAATACTTCCAATTAAAACATTTAGCACACTATAAGGATAAAGTATCAAGAAAAGCTAGTCAGAATTATTGATTCTCGAATTAATTCATAATTTTATAACAAGTGGAAATAGTGTTATGCGTAATGCAACTGTTTCAATGGGTTTTTTGACATAAGTAATATTAAAATTAAATTCATTTTAAAATGATCTTTCGTTCATGTTATATTGTAAGAAAGAACACTTTTTTTTGTGACAATTATTTGTGTTTTACTGAAATATATTATAATAAATCTCTTTAAGTACATTTTCAAGATTTTTACAGAAAAAATAAAGTACTTAAAACATATATAAATCGAATATGACTGAAAATAAAACAAAGGAGCTTGGATGGGATAATATTCTTCAGCCGCCATAAAGTTCTGATTTAACTACTTCAGGTTATCATTTAGTTCGATCTATACAACATTATTTAGCAGAAAAAAATGATCATTGGAAGATGCTTAAAAGGGTATCAAAGAATATTTTGTTGCTTTTGAACCTAATATTTTTTTATTTATAAACTTACAATTAATTTAAATTTATATATTAACATATTTATTTTAAAATAAATTTATTTATTCTTCTTTTACATCTTTTTCGTAAAGAAATACCTTATTTTTGTGAGAAATCATTCTCGGTCTAATATTTTGTCATATTTTTTTCAAAAATGGTTTGCACCTTTTATAGATTCGAGCTTAGAAAGGAAATCATGTTGATTTTATAACAATTATTTAAAATAAATTTTGATGAAAACGTTAAAAGTGAATAAAAAATCATATCGGTCGTACAAATTGAAGTCCTCACTTCTTGCATTTTTTCGATAAAGCTCAAATCCTTTGAAAGACAGTCAATTCTCGATTAACGATGGGGTATCGCACTGCAATCTTGGACGTAAATCGAATTCCATATTAACAAAAAAAATTAAACGATGAACATAAAAGGTTTTTAAAAGGATTTATGACTTCTGCAATTTTTTAGCGATTACAATGATTGGGTTTGTTTTCGTACAAAAATAAATGGGTTAGTTTATACATTTTTTTTGTTTTTCAATGAGGTGGCGTACATTCGAAATTATATCGATAATTGAGTCCATATTTTTAAATTTTTCATCACGGAAATACACATTTTTTGTATGTCCTTTAGCACATTTTTTATGGACCTCCTAGTTTAATCATTTAACCCCTTTAATTTGATTTCTGTAAATCGTTCTTCTTCAATCTCAATGAAGTCTTAATTTGGGAGTCCCTCAACATTATTTTCCAAAAGTTGAATTACGTCTTCATTTTCAGCTTTTACATTTACAAGTTCTTTAGGAAAATGTTCAATAATATTAGCTATCTCTTTTATTTTCCTAACTCTATTAAAATCAATATATTTGATATAACGTTTTAAGCGTTTTTTTCATATGCCATTCATACAATTAAGTCTGATATTTCTCTGTTTTAGAGATAACTAGGCAAAAGACATTATTTAATTCTTCTGAAATAATCTTAGATTCGTATTTGCACTAGATTTTCACGTAATATCTTGTAAACATTATGTTTTTTCAAGTCACCATTTTAACACATTGTTATCGGGTGATTTCGCGCATTTTTTATAGCCTGGCGCGGGTCATTTTTGAGCAAAATAAAAATTCAATATTAAAATTAAATTGGTTAAGTTAGGTTAGGTTAGGTTAGCTTAGGTTAGGTTAGGTTAGGTAGTTAAATACATTTGGTGGAACTGCTACGACGAATAAAAAAATGTTTATTCAACGCGGGATAGATGGTATTAAATTAATTAATTCCAACGCCCCAAACTACCCAGATACATATTATTTTTATAAAACATGCAGAGATAATGGATGTCTTCCTCTTACACACCCTCTGGCCAGTGTTATAAAGAATTCCCTGAGTTCATAGTTTTCGTCGGACACCTATCCGACAGCCACAACATTGACTTAATGAGACTTTTTATGAGAAAGTGTCACAATAATATATAAAGTAATTGCGACATCATGGATAAAATACATGACAACACTGACAGTACAAGACAATTGAATAAACAAGGTGTACACTATGACGTATAATAGCTTGTTGAAAAACATTTAAATGGCTGTACGTTGAAATGTGCACTAGGTATGTAGGAACTAAGTAATATTGATATTAGACTAAAAACATAATTCTTTACGAAATTGTTTAGACATTTAATAATATTACTACTTATATTAAATTTTAAAGTATGTACTCTGGTCAGGATATGTGCCAATAAACACGAGACGTGGGATACATGTCTCGGAGTCCAATATGCAACAAGATGGTATGGCATGTCGTCTGTAACAAGACACATTGTTAAGTAACGAGCTAAAAGCAGCATATATTGTAAATATAAAGGAGAGGCAGTCCCTTTATTATGATGTTTTTGCTAAAAAAATTCCACAAGATCATATTATGAAGAATATTGATTATTTGTTACGATACGTATTGACCACGCCCAGAATTATGATTCTGCCTACTTCAAGACAGTGGTAGATGCTGTAATTCTTTGTTATAACAGTAAATAAAATAAATGATCGAAAAGATTTCCTCTAATTGATATAAGACATGCACCACGCGGAGAGATTGATCAAGCAGCGAGCGCCAACAATTGGCACGCGTTTCCTGCCCCCTCCACGCGACCACACGCACACGCACGCACATCCCATGGGACAATACCAGCTCACACATATTTAATATGGCCGTTGCCTTCCTAAACAAATATGGCGGGGGGCGGCTGTCTGTCATCCAACCCCGGCGCTGTTTACTAACGAGGCTTATCTCATAAGAAAAATAGATCTTGTGTTTGTGTCACGCTCCTTCGGTTGCTAAGTGCTTCTTATGAACTGTTGACAATATCCCTTACAGCACTTTCGACATGGCATGTCGACGTGTGTATCAAGCACCAGGCCACATTAGACACCCACACACACACACACGCACACATACGCGCCGTCCTAAAAGGTAAGGGAGCCGTGAGGACGTGAGCGATAAAATTTCACATTGTTGACGATTGCTGGAATGAGGTCTGAGAGTTCAAGTCGACCTTAGTTTTGGGTGGAAATAAAAACTGTACACACACCGTGCGTGTGTCAAGTGAACACGGATGAAAAAAAAGAGCTGTGAGTGGGATTTTATTGTTCGTGTCCATTGAAAATAAATTCGGGACCAAGGAAAATCTGGTGGTAAATCCCAAGGACATAAATATGTGAGGTTTAGTATGGCGGCCGGGGAGGAAAAAAAACATAAAAATGACATTTATCTCGGGATTAATCGTGTTAATATATAGTTTTTTGTGGCTTTTTTTTATTAACCGAGTATATTAGGTGAAGTAAAGCCGGTTGAAACGTAGAGATTATATAATACACCAACAAAACAATATATTTTATATGAGATTTAGCTAATATTAATTAATAAAAAAATACATCATAGAAAATATGCTTAAACTATTCCATTTTCAATTTTCTTTTTGAGAAAATGGTATATTCGTTTTACTGCCTTTAATTTCCTCTCTATATATTATTTAGGTAATTATTTAAACGAATAAAATGAAGAAGATGAAGACACTAAAGATTAAAGAAAATAAAGATACCGGAAAGGAAAACATGTAAAAATCTGTCTGCTCCTCAGCGCTACCAGCGTCGTGTAATGGATATGGGACGGCAGCGGGAAAAGGGAGGGGTCCCGTTAAGTCGCTAAGCGCTGTGTTGCGCTGCGACTCCGCGCAGTCCCGTCCATACTGAGTATAGAATCAATTTTATAGAAAATCTTTCGGTTTTAAATGAAAGAACAAAATAAAAAAGGATTTGGCTTATTTTTCAGCTCATTAATAGTATGAGAACCTGCCATAGGATCAACCCAACTCACTTTTCGTTTAAAATTAATATAGAGTGTTCATTTGTTATCTCCAGTTATCAAATTTTACATTTTTTCGGCTGTTATTTTTACTTTTTACGTCATTAATATAGGATAATGTCTTGAATAATGCTTTTAATTCCAAAAATGTTTAGGGGTTGAAACATTTTACAAAATATTATTGTATTTATGGAATAAAATAATAATATATCAACTTCAGAACGTCTGAAATGAAACAAAAATAGTTTGAAAATTCTTTACGATAAAATATAAAATATATGATACCGCAAATGGACACAAAAATAACAATGACACGATATATAGACCAATCACAACAACATAAAAAAATACTAGGCATTAATAGCTTAAAAGACACCCTAGAACAAGAAAGAAAGAATTTTTTAGCAAAGAATTAAAAGATATGATCCATAGAATAATGCATTTAAAATTGATCACTACAATAAACAGTATGTGTATTGATATACCGATAGTAAAGTATTTTTTTTTGAACCCTAATACAAGTTAACACAAGATAAAATAAACCGGAAAAAAATCAGGGATTAATTTTTTATAAATCAGTTATTATGAATCCTTTGCGATAATATATTTTTCATTAAATGTAGAAAATCATATTTATACATATTATCGTTTATCGTCCGTCACGTAGCTCAAAAATAATTGCGTCGTCCGAAGGGGGTATCTTAGATACCCCAAGAATTTCAAGTCAAGATATTGATGAATTCTTCAATATTTTGACATTTAAAAAAAATGATTATTGTAAGAATATGCTTCAAAATTTGGTCGATATATTGGATTTTATAACTAATCAATATGATGCGTAAATGACAATATTCCCGGTGATGTTTCGCCGCAGACTGAGCTCGCGCAACACGTGTCACTAGTACGCCTCACTCGCACTCGGCATATCGTATCAGATGCGAGCGAGAAAAAAATAACGGGCGTGGCAATAGCAGCGAATATTATTGTTTTTATTTCTTTTACACAATTGCAGACATCAAAAGACAATGATTATTTATAATATTCATTTAAGGAAAATCACAAAAAAGTTTGTGACATGTAGGATTTATATTAAAAGACTTATTCGAGAAAAATAAAAAACTTGGGGTTCCAAATATACCTCTTAGGTACAAATTATATTTAGAATAACATATACAAGTTGAATAATTATTAGGAGATAAAGGATTTTTTTTTAATAAATATCATAATTTGTTTTTGAGTGATTTGGTACATTCTATAATTATTGAAGAATAATAAAAAGTATTAAAGAGAATAAAATTCAAGTAATTTTTAAATGAATAATATGCATCGATAAAATTATATAAATATATATTTATCAAAATTTCATTCAATAACTCAACATAACTTACAAAGTTATAAACTTAACTCTGTCCATTATCATTAATAATGCTCACGCACAAAGTTTTATTGATTAATCGTAAGTACAGGTGTCCTTTTCAGTTAAAACACCTGTACCACGTTCTATAAATAAATAAATGATTTATAATTTAATCACAAAACATCCTGTACGTATTGGTATAAAAATACTGATCCTGTGATTAGTGGTAACGCAGGCGCCCACTCTAGATTGGAAAAAGGATAATTACATTCTATGGCGTCATACAATCGGCATTGGACTAATAGAATGAAGAAAGGACATGATGGAAAGAGGACCATAATTAGGATATGGCACTAATATGTGTATATATACACAGGCAAAGAAAACTTTGCGGTGTCAATTAGTTTCTAGAGCGACTAACGTGCCAGGAGTAATGAAGAGGAAAATGGGACACTCGATTTATCTGAAAAAAGACCATTTTCCTAACAAACTACTTGCGATATATGAGATTATATTTTTTATATTTAATTAAAAATATGTTTACTTAATAAATTATTAAGCAGAGTATAAAATTATGACCCAATTTCATGTAAGTGATGAATGTTTGACCTGATTTTACATCCGCAACGCTTTTGTTTTCATCTCAATACAAAATATCAAGAATAGAATTATAACCTATACAATATCGTTACAGTACTTGCGATATTATTACATCCGAATCTCGCATGAAATATAATAAATATCGATATCGCAACAAAAAACACATTATCATCCAAACATCTTCGCAAGAAAAATTTCGCTTCTCCACGAAGCGTTTCATTAATGCTTTCTCTCAAAATTAATACATCTCCCACGATCCGTATAATTAAGGGGCAAAAAAATAAATAATAAAAACGGAGCATTGATAAATTCGTATCCGATACATCGGCGATAAATCAGAGGCGTGGATTGGCCGCGTCCTCGATGCCAAATTGATTGGCCTACCATGGCAAATATTCGGCAATCACTCATCCCCCGCTGCCGGCGGCCATCGTCAAAGTATCCGGCATAGTTTACCTTCGGCATGCCGCTTTCATTATATCGATGATGTATCGGCCACCATAAATATTCCCCCGCGGATCCCATACCAGCCCACTGACTGATCCTCGTCGTCAATCCCTCGCAAATGTACCGCAGATGATGACCCGATCCGGTGTGCGGCGGCCCTTAATCACCCAGCGGTGCGGTCCTAATGTGTCTGGAGTGAAAATTTATACGATTTTCCGGGATTTTCGAACAGATTCGCAATATGAAATAAAATGTTACGTCAAATTTAATACTAATATACATCATGTGACGCGATATTACACGTTTCAGTGTGTTAAAACAGTGCTTCCAAAACTACTGAGTCCTCTAGAGGGCCGTAAACTTTCGGCAAGGGAGCTATTTAATGTTTAAGTACAACCAACGCATGTTAAAACTTATAATAAATAATTTCATGTACATATTATATATTTATAGTTAAATAATTATATAAGTTAGATAATTAAATAAACTCTAAACATTTGGAATTTTTTCCTATTATATAAACAAATTTTATACCATGGATGGCCAAACTTTTAACCAAAGCTTTGCTTTGAAAATTTGGCGGCGATTTACTTACATTAAAAGTAGTCATTTGAACCCAAAATTTGGTTTAGATTGAAAATATATATAATATTCTATATGTCTTAATATTCAATATATATTTATTTTAATAAGATTAAATAATGACGACACAAATATAAAAACTATATGTTATAATTTTATTGAAATTTCTTCTATTTGTTTTACATTATTGAATGGGAATGACTTGAAAAATAGTATATTTATTATTTTTCAAATATCAAGAACCCACTTGTCATCTTCCAATTGAGAATAAAATTTTTGAGATGTTGTCATAAACTCTTTTATTTCAGGAAAAAGACCCAAGTATCTTTTTAAAAACTTAGTACGGCTTAACCATCTTATAATTAACCATATCGGTGAGCAATAATAATTCCCTAAGATTTTAGGATTTATCATCATCATTTTTACAAAGAGTTAAAAACTCATTAAGCTTCCCAACCATGGCAGGAGTTGTCAATCGCAATTGACACTAATTTATATATTGGAAATTCTGTTTTATTAATAATAACTAAATGAATTATGTATTGAGCTCCCGTTTATGCCTTCATTAGTAAAATTCTTAACAATTCTTTTGTAACAGAAATATCTTGTTATCCCATTCGAATAAATACACACAGCTGTGCAATATCAGCGACATCCACTAATTCGTCGAATTGCAAAAATATGTACAAGCAATTTGCAAGAAAAAACTATTTGAGCCAATAGAGCAAAAAGTGTTAAAATCCATTAGATTTTTTCGGCGACTTGCTAATTAATTTTTGATTTTTCATAACAATTTTTATATTGATTTTTTGTAAAAAATTAGCCTTTATATATAATTTATTTATGAGATTTTATTCAATATTTTTGTCCAAAATTTTATTTATGTTTTATATTTTATTAATTTTCCTCAAAAATCGCAGTTGCTTAATTTTCTTAGCATATTTAAAAAAAAATAGACTAGAATTATTATATAAATATGATAAAATAGATTTAGAGCTAAATAAAATTCTAGCTCTAGATCTTAACGGTTGATCCGATACTCAAAATAATAAATAAACAAAAACATATCTATTGGACTTAAAATGAGGAAATATATTACAAAATAATTTAATATAAACGCATGTTAGAAAGAGTATTGACATTTTGTATTTTTAAGAGAAATAATCATTAATAGATAGCATCCTAATTATTAAAAATAATATTGACAAATTGCCCCAATTTGTAGAAATTTGATTAAAAATTGGTAATAAATCTAAAAATATTTGTTTCCATAAAAATCATTTTTTATCTAATAAAATTAAATAATATGGAGTAAAAATGAGATCGATCACTAGAATTGGATTATTGTTATCTGATATTTTAATGGAAAATGACTCCCCTCAGAGTCTAAGAATTAATATCGTTTCTGCCCTATAGCTTTCACCATCATCGCTCTTTTATAATAATAATGTGCTAGCTATATTTATATATCAAAATAGGATCAAATTAAATGAAAAAAATATTTCTATATCCATCAAGATCCAAGAATGTGTATTTCATAAAACAAAAAGTACCTTTGGGAATTTATTTAATAAAGAAAAACTAAATAAGATCAACATAAAACATCAGAATTTCTCAGACATCTTTTTATATAAATTGCGTCGAACCGAATGCTAAGTTTTATTGGTTTACTGTGGGGCTATAATTTTTTTCTCGATGCGGTTCATATAAAACAATAGATCAAATCTTTATCGTCTATACATTGTTGATGCTTTCCAGAAAAAGTGGGGATAGCGCTATAGAACTATGTATTTAGAATTCGGAGAGAAAATATATTTATAGCAAAGACAGAACGTGGACGGAATGAATCCAATTTGTATCAAAAAAATGGAATTCACTCTTATTTATAAAAAAAATTATACGATAAGAAATCGTTCATAAAGATACGTTTTTATTATGTAATTTATGACCGGAAGAGGAGCGTTTTTATTAATGAAAATAAAAATGCCAGAAATGTTAAACGAGAGGTATAAAATTGTAAATAAAATATTATCCGCCATAAATTTATTATGAAGATTTTCCCTGTCTCGGAGAGAAATTCTTATCGTAATACAATTTAAACTATTTCGGGGCGTTGGAAAATCTCTCGAGCAATTTTCCAAATTTCTCAGTACATCGGCACCGGGGGAGGTAAACAAGCAATTTGAGCGTTGATTGATGGCACACTATTTTGTTTAATAGACAGCCAATAAAGCTCAGCTATTTGTGGCTGAGCGAGAGAAAACTTTTTAGAAGCAATTAAATTGATCAATGGGCAGAATGCGAAGGCATTCCGTCGTTACGGTCGATCAATCACAGGAAGGAAGCTGATAGACACTACAGTTTCATTAAATTGCCTTTGAATATAGACGTGGATTGAAATGGACACTGGAAAACTACAGGGTGGAGCGAAATTCTAAAGTTTAACTATTAAAATTTATTTTCTCTTTTCTCAGACACTCAAACACATCTCTCAGTAAAACATAAATTTAATTTATCATTAAAATATAGAATCTCATAACATTAATTGTTATATTCTTATTTTTTTAATCCAATAATAACAATA
>JAGXCT010035518.1:0-49857 GCA_022495035.1 Philopotamus ludificatus | reverse complement strand
TGGTAAGGTCCATGCTCTCAGCGAGTGAGAGCCTTGTGACTGGCAAATGATGATGATGATGATGATATAAACTCAAGGCCTATTCTTCGTCACTCAAGTTATGCAGTATCCAAACTCCTTGTTTATGGATTTTTATGATTTTTTTAGATGTTCTTGTTCGCTTGACCAAGAGTATCCGAGTGTGTCTTTTATTGGGTTTGCTTTGATTTCAGTTCCCAAAATGGCTTACGATTGAGTATAAAATACTTAATTTTCAGTAAATTATTTAGAATTTGAAACTAAATAAATAATAAAAGAAGAATTTCACTATTTCGCTTGTATAATATGCATATTATTTCGAAAATGCAAGTTAACCGCGACTGATCCAAGCTGGTAGTCGAATAGGTGTTCCACGAAAGTTATTAATCCAGCGAATTCTTTATAACACTGGCCAGGGGGTATGTAAAAGGAAGTGACCCATTACTAGCACATACATAATTATAAAACAAATAATAAAAAAAATAATCTAATTGAAATAATATTAAAATTAACCAGTGTCGTGGTTTGACACTGGGGGGAATATTAGTGTGAGAGACTCATTCCTTTCCATCTTCGGAATCTTTATATATAAAAAATCTTTAAAAGGGCGAATGGCGCTTCGGAATCTTTCTGTTATTTCCATTCAAACATCGTTGTCAAATAAATAAATAAAAAATACAAATTATACGCTATAGTCTTGAGCATTAGATAATTTTATTAAATATTAGTTTATTAGGGATATGTAAAATACTTATTTTTTTGATGTTTGGGTTTTAGCCCCATTGTTAATGGCATTATATAATGCTATGTCGGTAAAGAAAGTGTTACCTTATAACAGTTATTTTTTTTAAAATTATAAATTTATTAAAATTGGATGTTAATCGAATTTGTCTCTCGTAAACTGACCCATCCTAAACTCTACAATCGCCTCTCCGTCCTTCTATCTCTCTCTCGTTCTCATCCCCCATAAAATAAATAAAATATGAAAATTCCCGCCAGTTATTAGTGTAATGTTTCGGAACGGGCCGGGAACAACGCAAGTGAAGTTATTGTTTGAATAATTCAGAAGCGCTGTTCGCCGGAGAGTGGATGAACAATAATTTCAACCCGGGCTCTGAAAATTTACACCGCGCTGAAGAACTTCAAGTGTCTAAGTGTGTTTCAAATAAAAATGTATGTGGAGAAAATTCTATTTGAGAATAATACAAAATGAATAACTCGGGGAGATAAACTTCGGGGGGCGTTGGCTGAATTTCGTTTCATCGTTTTAACGGGGTTTAATTTAATTACGTTCAATTGAAAACGAAAACAAGCAGCGGAACGCGAAGCCAGTCATCCATTTGCGTTACGCCATGTCATGCCGGACTGCAACGGTGGCAGCTCTGGCAAGATGAATCGACGTTACCGCAGGGTTAATTTCGAGAGCGTTCAGCGGAATTCAGACGTGCCGACGGCCGTCGGAGTGGCCGTCGTAAAAAAATATTTTCAAATTGTGCACTACGACTAATTTTACGCAGCCGTTTGAATAAACAAGCGCTAATGTCACATTTTATACGGCAAATTAATTTTGATATTGCCGTTTCATAACGTTTTATACGACGATGATAAAACGTGGCCAGTATATAATTAGATATCATTTAATGAAGCCACAGCAAAGTGTGCCGCGATAACTTTTTTTTTTCTCCACTCCCTCCTGACATGGTTTAGCGTCAATAAAAAGGTTAAAGGCCCCGAAAGAGGAAATTAAAAGCCCTCAAGAATTTTTCATAACAACTCAAAAAGCATTTTTCTATTTAAAGGTTAATCTCGCATGGCTGTAATAATTTAAATATCTAAATATGCTTAAGTATTCACGATAACTTGTTATATTAATAATTATATCGTACATAAAATTTAGTGCATTAAAGTACAATAAATTATCTATATTGATCATAAATTATGTAAAATTATTATATATTACAAAAGCAATATTAATTAGCTAATAATTAATTTAATGCTAAATTCTATAATTACACGAAGAACTTCCTTTTATATTAATAACACGTGTATGAAAAGCTAAATAATTTTTGCCAAGTGTAGCTTTAGTTTTTCAAGATCGTATATATTTTTATATGTGTCTTAATAGTATAATTAGTATATAAAAAATAAATTTAGTGTTACGTCGCGCGGTGTAGAACAAAAGCGCTGTCTGCTCGTCAGCTCTACCAGTGTCGTGTGTCGGATAGATGCGGGGCGGCAGCGGGGATGTGGGGTGTCTCGTCGCTAAGCGCTGTTTTACGCTGCGACTCGGAGCAGTCCCGCGCCATCTATACTGGGTCATTTTATAAATATATTTTATTTTACTTTTATTCTTCTGCATTATTCTCAAATAGTTTACCCACAATCCGCCATTATTTATAAGCTTGTTGATGCATATATTTATTTGTGAAGGTTAACACAAATTTTTAGCCTTGGCGTATCTTGACATGTGATTTGATAAATATTATTTAAAAAAATCACTATATTTGTAAATGAAGCATACTATATTATTAGCTGCCGAAAAAGTTTATTTACGTTAGTCTTATTCGATTCGAAGAATGGTTTATGTATCTCAATATTTTAGAACGCGTGAAATAAATCCACATCCAAAGTATAGGATTTGACAGAAAATATATAAAAAATCATTGTGTTTATTTCACTTCTCTTTACGTTTACAATAATATTAGATGCTTACTTAATAATTACTTCTAAAAAAAAATTTTCTTGTTTTGATGCAGTGGCAGGTTTTTCACCTAAAAAAATGAAAATTTAGAGAGATTTTTAAGTCAAAAACAGCACTGATAGAATGCCTCAGCCTTTAGTATTCGCCGGACATAACACCTTGCCACTTCTTCTTATTCCCAAATAAAAAAAACACAACATAACTGTCACGGCGGCTCAAAAACAACCGCGTTGTCCGAAGGGGTCTCTCAGAGACCCCAAGCATTTTTTTAGAAAATTACATGAATAGGAAATTTTATTAAAAAAAAGTTATTCATGATATGCTTTATACTTGACTGAGCTCTCGCCACACGTGTCAATCACACGTTTCACTCGCACTCGGCACAATAACCGGATGCGAGCTAGTAAAAACATCGCGACGTAGCAACAGAAGAGCGAATATTGTTGTTTATATTTTTTCCACAATTGCAGACAATGATTAATTATAATATTTCTTCTTTAGACATTTTTAGACAAATACAAAAAGTTTGTGGCTTGTAGAATTTATATTAAAAGAGTTATTCGACAAAAAAAACCTGGGGTTCCCAATAGAACCTAGAGGGAAACCCCAATATGAGTACAACTAGGATAAAGGGTGATATAAAAATAAAATAAGCTTTTAGAAGTAGTTGGAGTATTTTAAAGGCATTGGTCCAAGATTTACATTTAGTAATCTTTATTAAAAAATGAGAAAGACAAAAAATCATCGTATATTTTCTAAATCTTTAAATATTTCTTCTAAATAATAATTGTAAGGGGAAGAAAGCTATAAACTGCTATTTTTTTATTGTATATTTTCATTCACTACGATTTTTAGATCCATATCCGCTTACGTATGCATAGTTTTCCGATTTTCATAGTTTTCATCTCGATCGCTGAAACACAGAAATGTATTATTATATACCAAGGTCTTTCGACGAATCTAGGAGAGTGGGTTAATCAAAATAGGCACCGTCTATATTTTTAGGGCCGAGCTCCGATAGCCGTAATCAAAAACTTCCTCTCGTCTATCGACACACACGAGTGATTCGGCCCTTGACAGTGACGGCTCGTACTTATTTATACGCTTCTTTTGATTTCACTCAAGGGTAATGGATATTGCGATGGTTTGCGACTCCTGCGAAGGTTTACGAGCGTCGGACTGGCTCGTAAAATAAATCAAAGCGTTTATGGGCCGAGCGTCTGACCTGGCCGGTATTCCCTCATACACCATTAGGCGACTCATTTTTCAACATTGAAACCGAAATGACCCCTCGACGCACTTTTTTTAAAATCGCCGATATCTAACCGCACTCGTTAAACGGCAAAGCGTTGCAAAACCGTGTCGGATTTTATAGCGAGCCCAAAATTTTGATGGCAGATTCTTGCGGCACTATGGAATGGAGCTTATGATTTTTTACGTAGAAATATATTCACTAATAAATCAATAAGAATGATAAAGAAGATAAGAAATATACCCATCTAGAATTTTCTTTATAACATTGACATAAATAGTATAACCATTTCGAGTAATATAAAAATCTGAATTATTCATAAACATTCTACAATATTTATAAGTATGGATGCAATATTCATAAATATAACTCATAGAATTTGAAGTATATATTTAAAAAACACTAAAGGTTTAACAATGGCGAAATCATCAATGAATATAATATATAATGGTTTATGTTTTATCGTAAAGGTGCCTTGTAATAATATACTATGCATTGAAACTAAATAACATTTTCTCCTTTACATTGTTGAAGAGTGATTTTGTTGAAATTTCCACATATTTGATTCTATCTTTACTAGTTCTCGCTCCAACTTACAAAACCCAGAAATGCCAGAGCTTGTAGAGCTCTGGAAAATTAACCTCGCCATCCTATCTACGACTAATCTAACAATTTATAGATTTTCCACGCTTGCGTCATTTTAAGACACATCTTAAGGCGTGATCCATAAACATAAAAACTAGTAGTACTTATTATTGGAAAAACAAATTATCATTATCATATGCGCAAAATTTCCAATATAAAGCCCTGGCCTTATTCAATACCATTCTCCATCTCATTTGATCTGCAGCTACGTTGCTTCATCTTCCAATCAGTCTTTATGATTTCACTGTACACAATCTAACCACCTCACCCTCGGTCTTCTATTCCTTCGAAGTCTGAAAGCCTTGATGATCATAAGCTCTTTCGGTGGCTTACTCTTCCTCATCTTTGACAAGTCGAATATAGCTTTAAATATCCGTCTTAGAATCCTCCTCACTAGTATATTGTCGCTCATCTTGTATTGTCAAAGCCCAGTATTTAGACCCAAGGGGCACGATTAGGATTTGGTAGAACTTGACTTGATCTTCCTTAAAAAATCTCGACCGTAGATGCGGTCCAGATTTTTTTAAGTCTGAGGTGCCCGTAGCATCTGATCAGACGGTAAATTATATAATTATTAACCCTACCACGTCCGATTATTATTGTTACAATCCGCGCTTTGACAGCTCAGCTCCGGGGCTTATGGTTGGCGACCTGACCCGTATTAAAGAGTCTAGTTAGCCTGCGGAACAACCATCGCAGTTCTTTGGCCTTAGAGTTGAGTTAGACGTGTCTCTGCTGATGCTTAGGAAATGGATAGAAGAAGCGCAGGACCAGTAAAAAACGCGTAGTGTCTTCCAGGTGGCAAAGACCCGCTTCAGGTTAGAATAACATTGAAATAATATAATTAATAGAAGGAGAAGTGTTTAAAAGCATCAAAATTCACTATTTTGCAAGAACCTAAAAATCTCTGGTAATCCGGAAGATCTCGAGTAGAAGTACGCTCTGGAGACTACTTGATACTAAATAAGACGATAGACTGGAAATCACGGACAGGTCGAAAGAGTCTTGATAATGCCGTATCCCAGCTAAAATAATAAAATAAATAACTAAATACAGAACTCGCAGGAAACGACTGTCCAGTAGTGGGAAAAGAAGCTTGTAAACGTGGTATAATATTTTAAAGATGGTTTGGTGACTCGAAACATGGCGAGCCTTTATTTTCGCCGGTGATAGGAATGCAAAAACAATCAATGTATATGCAGCTTTTAGGTTAAACACGTTATAAAAAAATACGCGTGACGCGTTTATATCTCTGCTTGGTAATATCTGGCAGTGACGGCACTCGTGGCGGTCTAGTGCTAAGAGTATCTGCAGGAGTACTCCTCTAATGATCTGAAAGAGAGGCCAGCTGAGGCATCCGTGTGTAGCGCAAACAAGATGGCTACTACATCTTATGATGGAGCGAAACGCGACGGAGAGACAAGCCGCCTGCGTGATACCTTGGCAGTGGCGCTGATGATTTTGTTAGAGGGGATGACGCCACTTGATTCCGGTAGGGGTGCTATATGTCACCTATTTTATGGAACATATATAAATTAAAGTGCAGAAAATTATCTCACACTCTATGGAATAATCACCACAAGCTGATAATGACAGAAGAAGGAAAAATCATAACGTTTAGATAGGGACGACGCTATAGAAAAAAACGCTATAGAAAGTTAGGCACCCATACATAATTTGGAGTTAGGTTAAAATTAGAATGATTGATAACCCCTTAAACACATACATACCTAATGCCTTAAAAATCGTATGTATCGATTTACTTGATCAAATCATTTGTTCCACGATTATACCAGAAGAAAAATATTTTCTTACTGTATTGTGATGAATATCCCTGGAACGTTTTTAGACAATGATTTACCAAAAAAAGAACAGAACACGCCTAGCGAGGTAAAGAGGCAAACCGACAACTATTTTCTAAGTGCACGTACATTTTTAAAATGCACATTAATAATATATTTACAAAGATTCTAATTTGACCTTGAAAATATTGCGTTTTGTAAAATGAACGCGATAAAAGAAACCACCGCAAACGCTGTAGAAGTTACCGCTAAGGGAGGGTTGACGGTAAATACATTTATTTGATATTGAATCATTCCATCAAGACATCTTACCACGAATTTGAAGAAAACAATGATACTTTCATTTCTTCTAGTAGTTATCGCAGTATTTGTCATCAGGATCATTCATCATTCATCATTTTTTTTTATTATTATATATAAAATATAGATAAAATTGGCTAAAGTCAAAGTATCGGGACCAGTTTTCGAGCTCAAAAAATATTTATTTTGTTAAAAACGACGCATGTCCGACAAACGGGACTCCTTATTTAAATCCCGACAATGTACCGACTCGTCACACGATTTACACACACGCCGCCTCGGCACCGTGTCCAAACGGACACGTGTCCACGTGTACGTGCGTACGTGCATAGCGTGTGACGTCACGTATTCAATATTCGTGACGTGATTGGAAATTAATCACGATTGGCTCAGATTCAGTCCGCTAAGATTTGCAACGTAATTGCGTATGCATATTATGATACATTTGTGGGACGAATGCATATAAATGCATTATGCAATGGATAAATATCACAGTTTGCATTGATTAAATTATTTGTATGTTCATTCAATACTGGTATTTAGCCTTGACACTGAACGATCGCTGTAGCCACGTGAAGGTCAATGTCGTTTTTTGCGGTGCGGAAAGATTTGATCCGCCTGAAAAAATCGCCTCAACAAAAAATGACATTGGCTCGATCAAAAAAATGATATACCCACAATGAAATTCCTCGGACCGCGTAAACTATATCGTTAATGTGTAACGGGGCTAAAATACTGCACATTTTTAAGCGAGGAATGTTTTGTTTCCATTTCCTAGAGCATCCCTGCCATCAAATAATTTTCCATTAAAATTAATGCGCACCCGCCACGTTTCAGCTGAAACGGTGGCGCCCTCCGCGCGGCTCCTTCATGAGGAAACAAAGTGCCGGAATTCATAAAACAACCGGGTGAAAAACTCTCACCTGGATAAAGAAAGAGTAATATCCGCATCTTCCAAATATTCCAGAAACGTGCCGCGGGAACAATTGCAAGGGTTCCAAAAGTTATGGTCACAGCACGGTTGAGTAATAACCCGCTGGAACGAACGCCACATTCCCTGATATTGCACTATGAAATGTTTATTCTGAATAAATACGGCGAAATGGCATTTTTGAAATTTCATCAAATTCATCTTTCAGCTGCTAAGAAATTCTCTTGAGGAGAATTTCATATAATTAATCAGCTGAACAAATATTATTTTACATTAAAATTCCAGAAAGAATTCAGATATACACACTTATGTATTAACAAATTATAAAATGTATGAAAGGCAAAAAATTTAACTCATAATTTTAGAAATATCTCAAAAAGATGAAACCAACTATTTTTCTCTAATCAAAAATTTAGGAAAGAGGACCCAAAAAAATTAAAATCGAAGAAAGGATGTCTAAGTCTTTTTGGCTTTGCTTTGAACTATTGTTTAGCTTTATATAAAAGTAATATAATTTATATTATTGCTAAGGGTAGAATATCGAAAAAAAATGAACGAATGATGCATCAAACATTGTATACCATTTTTTTCGACCAAGCTTGAATGCCAGTAAACCTACTAATGGTATAAAAATAAATTCATGGTAAAGTGCTGATTAGGATGCAATTAGAAGTCAATTTAGGTTGCAAATGTTTAAATCAAGAAATAGAAATATGAAAAATGCACCTGAATTTGGAGGATTTTTTAAGTTTGTTGATGACATAGTGTGATCCCTGATCTAGTAAAATCCTTAATAAATGATTGAGGAATTATCGCATTTACACTAAATTGTAACTGGAGATAAGATATAGATCATTTACGATAATATAAGTCGAGAAAGGCAATGGCTTTTTTTCATCAAACTCCCGTTCCCTAAGCCTGGTTTAATAATCTAAAAGGTTCTTTTGTTCATTTTGTGAGATATTAAAGGAATAATTCATTGTGAATTATTAGATCCGTGTAAAACAATTGCAGCAGATGTTTAATTTCATTAGTTGAAAGAATTATACAACAAATTAAAATCAAACGTACTATTTTGTTTTACTTGAGCACGAATGACCCTAGAAAAAATTTAGGCGTTAAACCGGGAAGGTCTGCGATACATTTTATTTTCCTTGCTCTTTCCAGTTACTTTTTCTTAATAAAAATAGATCACAATTTAAGATAAAATCGTTTTCAAGATATAACTTGAGTCTTAAACCTCTCTAGCGAGTATTTTGGTTCAAAACCGGAAAGTTTTTACAAAAAAGAAATTGAAAAACTACAAAGAAGATGGAAAATAATTGTTAGCTTAATCTGAAAAAAGTCTAAAATCCTTTCCTTCATTGCAACAAAATTTTAAATATAATTAATTGCAATTAAATTAAAGAATTTTGTTAAAATAATATTATACTAAGCAAGAAAAGTAACAAGATAACTTCATTATAAAATTTCCCTCATTGCCATATTGAAAATTCTCGATGACAAGTTTAAAAAACTGCCGCCTTATAAATAAGTTGAAAAAAAAATAGTCAAACTCAAGTTTATTAAAAAAAAATGCAGTGACGGCTCCAGGGTAAATTATTTAGGGGTGCTGCGGAATATTAAAAATTAAAAAAGTATATTTCGCTAACATTTTACTATGAATATTTAAAATTAAATAAAATAAGAAATGTAAAAATACTAAATAATATTAACAATAATAAAATAAGTGATAAGCGGCACGTGGTTCAAAGTAGTTGTAAGTGCAGCGTGATTGCTTAGCGGCGAGATCCCCCCCGCACTCCGCTACCGCCCCGCATCCATCTAATACCCGACGCCAGTAGCGCTGACAAACAAAAAGCGTTCTTGTAGTACATCAGGTGCTTCAGCTCCGTATCGTATATAGACGAGCCGTCCCTGAAAATGAGTAAATTATTGATTAGATGTAAATAAAATGTACATAAGTTATCGGTTTATTTATTACTAAGGACTAAAATATTCGGTAATGTGAAGAGAAATGACATTTTTTTGTTGGGATTAAAAATTTATTTAACAAAAACTGTACAATATTATATTATTATATAATTTCCGTTATTATCAATATTCTTCGGTCACAGAATGAACATTTTTTATTACATCCTCTGTAAAATGTAGTGTTTAATAATAATTCAAGCAAGCTTACGTGAAGCTTTTTTATAAAAAAAAATACCTTTTTTTAGATATAGTGGTTTAGAATTTAAATACTCGTTTAAAGCTTTCAACTTCAGCTGTATTTTTATGAAGTTTTTCATTTATTATATTTTCTATGGACTTAAGCATAATATAAATAATACTCGAATGAGAAAAATGTGACAAATATTATAGTAATGTCGTATTTAATATTATAGTAGTTATTTTATTATAAGTATTATAATATAAAATTCTTTTAAAAATAGTGTAAGTATTTCACTCTGTTCACAGAAATATGTATAAGAATAATAAGTTATGACTTATATTCTCCGGCGACTTATAAAACGAATGAGGCGTCTAGAGAGTGTAATAGAAAAATATCAGACTTTTCCGCAAAAAATGTGTTTCACGTGCACATCGGTTTTGTCGAAATGAATGAGCGAATAAGAAGCAGAAAAAGGAACAAACCGACTGGAAAAAAAGAGAGATTGAAGGCTTCGAGATATTTGCTTAATCCGTCCCTTTTTTGCGAAAGGGAAAATTTCATTCTTTCAATTGGAACGTCTATTGTAGATCAACTCGGTTTGCTTCTTATAAATATTTTCCAACAATCTTCTTATGGTAATCCAAGCAAAATAGTTTTTTTTTCCATCCCCCCCGATTCGCGGAAATACCCTGAAAGCGTTTCGGTACTTTGGCCGAATTTAAATATCCACTCGCACAATACACTATTCTTTAATCGAACATTTTAAATAATAAATAAATCAGTCCCGGAGCTTTATTGACGTTTCGTTTTCGCGATCGGATGCAGTCGGCATGCAAATCGACGCTTTATTATTTCGCGCATAGCGTCGATTGTCGCTTAAAGGTACATTGTTTTATTCATTTCAATGGCACGGCTTTAAAATAAATCATATTTATTTTAATATATTTTTTTATTGGGCCCACAATTCGATTGGCGAGGGTCAATAAATATTTGTCGGAGGCTCTCGTCCTGTATGTTGCGGGTCCAACAATAGCTGATCTGTCCAACGATTGCTATCAGGGGAGATTTATTTGTGCTTGTGGTTCCGAGCATGTTGCTGTGTTCTATCAAACCATCTACTATCGAACACACATACAGGCTTTCTTCACGGTGGATTTGACATTGTATCGAATCATTGATTTCATTATAGCGACAAGAATGGATGAATACGAGAATACACTTCATAAAAAAAACATCCTATCAATTAATCCAATGAACTCTGACACAGTCGACACATAAACATAAAATAATTAATTGAAATGTTTTCATTTTTCTGGGTTATCTCAAAGTTCAGATAAACTATCATGGTAATTGTTGTAATATTATTCCGGATTATAATTAGGAATTTTAAATTGGTTTATCGCATAGTTGATAGCTTAGATGTGGCACGTGTGCCGCTATTATCAGAGATTTTTTGCGAAAGTATACTTAATTAATTTTATTGCGCATTTACCCAGTTATCATATGGCAGATAAATATTAAATGGCGCAGAGTAATGTATAGCTGTCATATTTATATGGGATTACGTGTTGCGTTGAATCATGTGTATTTTTAATTAGGCTTTGAGCTATTTTCATTTCAATTTAAGTTCAATGAATTAATTAAATATATGATTTTAATTAAATATGTATGGTTCATAAAGATAATATTAATTAACTGTATAAATAAAGTAATATATTATATGTAAAAAAATATCAGTATTATTTTAGATAAAATTTAATTTATTAAATGATGTTTTTGCTATTAGAATTGCGTAAAAAATGTGTAATAATTAATTATTTTTTATATAAAAATATTGTTCAGATTATATATAATATAATAGAAGAATATTTTTAATTTATAAATCGCTATCAATAACTTCTTTAACTTAATACAAATATTGGTTTTCAAAAAAAAAAGATACTGCGGCTCATAAATAACCACGTCACCCGTAGGGGGTATCTAATATACCCCTTCGGCACGGCCAAGTTAGGTTAGGTTAGGTTATATACGCCATTTATCCAGAGTTAAACCTCAGATTGTAAATAACTGAGTCTTCATTGTTATGCTAAAAATGTAGACTTTTACTATTTAAAAAAACTTTCATATATATTTTAAGGTGACCAGAAGAGAAATTCTTACTTTAAAATAATAGTTCTATAAGCAAACTGTTGCCTGATTATGATGATTAATTTATTCGTTTACAGACGTGACAGTTGTCGAAAAAAGTAAGTAATATAATAGTTAAATAATAGGCAAATAAAAAAGCTGATGAGCATAGACAATAAATAACAACCTATCATTTAAAGATCTGTATTTTTAGTCAATAAAAAGTGACTGTGTTAGAAATATTACTAGATAGAAAAATCTATCACTACAAATAAAATTAAGCAATGTTTAAAATATATTATTGTAAGTCTTCATTAGTATATTATTAAAAAAATACAAGCCGTGATCAGCAGATAGCAATGTTAAGTAGAAAAAAATGTTTATTTATGACTTCCATGTTTAGTTATTTAATCAAAATAATATGCACAGCTCGCTTGTTTATCTATTTGGAAAAGTAGATTGCTCTACTTAAAAATACTTAGAGAAGTAGAGCAATCCTCATATACTCCGGAAATTGCTTTATCAGATTTTCTTTTATTCGGCCCCTTGAAAGCAGTCATACGAAAACGAAGATGCACGTCTGACGAAGAAAAGAAAACAAATATGCATTTGTGGCTCATGGTTAAGCTAAAAATATCTTATATAACGAAAGCTTTTTATTAGATATATAAATTAAGTTCAGAAGCAAAGGGATATATATACAAAGAGATTTAAAAAAAACTGCAATTTTAGATAAAATATGTAAATGAAAAATCTTGCTTGTAGCTATCATGTCTGGATTCACAAAGATATATAACGTAGAGACATCCAGCACCATCTTAAAAAAATCTGTGCAGCTTCTTGCTTATGCGGATGATTTAAGCATAGTGATCAAACTTCGGACGGCTCTCAAGGATGTATTCGCCGACATAAGAACGGTAATGATTACGGTAGCGATTTTTTCTCGCTCGCATCCGGTACGATCTGCGAGTGCTAGTGAAACGTGCGATTGACGAGTGCAACGAGAGCTCAGTATACGGCGAAACATTGCCGAGAGCGTTGTCATTTACGCGTCATATTGATTAATAAAAATATCCATGATTAATTAATAATATATATATATAAATATGGACCGAATTATGAAGCATGTCATGAATAACTATTACTATTCCTAGAATTAGTCTTATTCCTTAATGGTCTTTCAGGATTCGTCAAAATGGGTAATTTTGACGAATCCTGAAAGACCATTAATATATAAATAAATAAATTTAAATGGAACGAAACGATTTTATACGTATAACTCAAACTTGAATTCAAAATAATTAAAAATATTAGCTATTTATTTAAATGATTTAATTTCTAAATGGCAGATTTTTTTTAACGTATGCGTAAATCACAATGACGAGGTTTCAGATTTTTTTTATCATACCAGGCTTATGTTGCATGAGTCCACCATGTTGCAGGCGAAATGCACGCGTGCGCAGCAATGCATAAATTTGACTGAAAAATTCGTTGCGAGGGTCATGCGATCGGCGAACTGTGCGCCGATAACGGCGAATTATTAAAATTTTAAAACCTGTGCAAAACTGTTATCGGCTCGCTGAAGCGGAAAAACGAACGCAATTGCGCCCCGGGCCGCTGAAAGCCGAAGGCCGAAAATTTTGTGCAGAATTAATGGCCGCGTTTGAAAACTTGTTGAGCCATAATGCGTTATCAAGATCCGAATAAATAATTATTATTAAAATAAAAAAATGGCTTCCAATCATCATAATGACAATTATTATTTATACATCTGGACAAAATCTGGTTATCGTCTTCGTCGATTATTATTTTTTGTGTCCGTCATGATGATGTAATTAAAATGATTTAATCTCCATGAGCGTACAAAATGAGTGTTTATGTTTGATAATTGTTTCTTTATTGCCTCACTTTTCACGGTTCACATGTGACACAGAAGTTCACACAGATGTTTTTGTCGGTCTTTATTTTGCAACACGAACAGAAGAAACAAACGAGAGATTGACGCAATTAAATCGCCATTAATTACCATGCAAAAAATATATAAACTAATTTGTTCGTCATTTCAATAGCAAACGTCGTACGAACGTAAACAATTACAAATTGATTGTGCCTTAATTTATTGAAAAATACGAAATATCATCAATGCCACCGGGCAATAAATTACTTTTTAAATTGCAGAGACCTTCTGCACAGTCATTAACCGGAATATTATCTTTTACCGTGTTGTAAAAATATTTTATTTCACCAAAAAAAAAAAAAACAAACACCACTTTCTTCGTCTCGTTAAATATTGAACGCTCTCTGATGGACTTGTATAGCAATATTCGGCTTCGAACACGTGTTTCTCCGCGGCCAGTTCCCAGTGGCGAATCCCACTATCGTAAATGATTGATGAACGACTCGTATTTCCTTTTTTTTGCTTACTGCCGAGTACCGATAAATCATTAAAATCAAATAATGCCTTGTCCCTTTGGTAATTGCAGCCGTTTTCAGGGATTCTGTTTGTAGACGGCATTAGTAAATCTGTAAGTCGACGCCGAGTGAAACCGCATTGATTTGGACATTACGTGGAAATCCTCATTAATTATTTAACCTGACGTCGAACGTATTGAACTTAGAGAAAAATGCGATACGTGTATATGTGAACTTTAATACATTTTTAGACCGGGAAATTATTCGATAGGCCAAGGTCTATAACGTGTTAAATTTGGCACGTGTCGATAATTAGATGCATGTGCAAATGAATTATCATAATTATGCCAAACAAATGTATAATATCTATGCAAATACATAAATATGTATTTAAATTGTTTTAAATTACTCATAACGAAAAAAATCACGATATTTTAGATTTTTGTATCTGACAGCGTTATTTTGTCCTCTGCTGATACAATATTTAAATCATTTTTTTAATCGGTTATATGACATATAGCTCCTTCAGCAACTGTCTTTATTACCTCTATGTCATAACAACGTCGTCTTTAATGATTTTCATATTCAGGAAGTCCTAAACATGAGTCATATCTGATTAAAACGAAGGCTAAGTCATTTTATATCTAGCCGTGTAGTGAATATATCTTTTATTATCAATCTTAATGTCCCATTTTTTTTGTATTTGTCTGAAAAAGTCTAAAAAATGAAAATAAGTAATCTTTATTCAATAACTATTTTTTTTCAGAGAATAATCCTTTTTTTTAAATGACAAGGTATTTTCGAAGAATTTATCAATTCTTTACTTGAAATTTTTGGGGTCTATTTATCTATCTATCTATCTATAGTCATACATTAAATTCTTACAAAATAGACCCCATCGGCCAGCGGCGTTCGTATCAAGCCGTCGTGACGGATCGGTTAACAGATTTTTATTCACCAATTTTTATTATCAAACCTTTTATCAATAACATAAATATTAATATAATGAATGATAAAGTCATGAAAAAACATCAATGATTTCTTTTCATTCGCTTACCTCTTCAAGGAAAGAGACATTGCTACTTTTAAGCGATTTATTTAGTATTAAATGAATGTATGAAAATATATCCCAAGCATTTCATGTCAAGAAATTTAAAATAAAGGAATACTCTTAGAATATAAATAGTTATTCGTGATATATTTAGTAGAAAAATCCCAAATATCGAACAAATTTTGATTTTTTCTTCTAATTAATGCGACGCGCAAGTAACGTGCGTACACTACGACAGCCCGCCGAGACTGAGCCGCACGCGACGCAGAGTTCGCCTTCCATCCAGACAAGTGTGGGGTTTCTCGCTCGCACCCGGTACTGAGCGAATAGATACGCATATTACTGTTTTATTTTTTTTTTGCAATTGCGGACAATAAAGTTCATTGATTGGTAAAAATATTTATTCTTTAATTTTTTTTAGACAAATATGATATGTAGGATTTATATTAAAAGAGTTATTCGTGGAAAATCTCAAACCTGGGGTCCCAAATATACCCCATCGGCACGGCTAGGTTAATCATTCGATGGATGGATTACTATTTATTTTCAGCATCTTGTGTAGAAGATAACTTAACGTAAATATAGGGAAAACAAACAAACTAATACAATTTCTAAATTTTTATGATAAACTGAAATAAATAAGGTATGACTAAGAGTCAAAGAGTACAGCTTCGAGCCTGTCCAGGAATTCACATATCTCGGCTCAATTATTACGAATAACAATGAAACCAATTTAAAAGTTCGAAGAAAAACCATGCTGGAAAACCGTGCTACTTTGGACTTCAAAAGCATCTACGGTCGAAAATCCTCTCAAAAAAGACCAAAGTCAAGTTCTACAAGACCCTCATTAGGCCCGTCTTAACAGACGGATCTGATTGTTGGGCTTTAGCAAAAACAAGATGAGCGACAACTGGACATCCTGAAGAGGATAATTCTGGTACGAGCCGTATTCAATAACATGAGGGCGAATCCTTGTCATATCTAAAATCACGCGTCCGCGAATCGGCTCTTGATCAGTGGCAAGAAAGGCGAGATTTCTTCCCAAAGGGCGGACTACTTATCTCTTATTTCGCGATATCAAAGTCAGGCTAAATTGAAGCTGGTTTTTACCAGACTTCTGGGTCAGTCAATTCCTGATTGGCCACGGTAATTTCAAGGTTAAGCTAAAGGAGTTTAATCTTGGAGCATATCCACATTACGAGTCACCTACTCCATGCTGTCCGATGGGGCATTTCCTCTACGGGTCTCCCAGTGGAGATTCCAATCGGATACATGGACCTGGTCAGCAATATAGCTATAGGGCATTTTTAAGAAAAAAACTGCTTTTGGTACACCGATTGAACCAGCCCCAAGCCGGTATATGCGGTGTGGGTAGATGGCAAGGGATGGAACTGTATCGGACAGGTCTGGCACGACTTCATTCTAGGTAAAAAAGTTAGTCTTTCTGTCCTCAGATTGAAGGAAGACTAAAGTTGAGGTGGTTCAACTATTTACAGAGGGATACTGCATCATTGCAACCTACTGGAAGTTGAAGCGACGTAGCGGCGGACCTGATAAAGTGAAGAAGAGTGTTGGATGTGGAGTATATGATTATGATGAATGGAGAAAAGGCAATGCCAAATAGATCGCCAACGCCTGAAAACGTAACCATATAATAATATATTAGTTTCAGTATCTAAATATTATATAGACAATTAAAATGCTAACTTCTTAGAATTTTATTTTAATTCCTCTTTCTGGAAAAAGCTATTTTCATTCAAAGTGTTGTAGCTTCATTTGTATACGCATCTGTTTGCTATGTTAACTTTAATCTTTTATCAATATTTACGTACTAGTAGGACTGCTTTTGAAACACAAAACAGATAAACGATTTTTCAGCTGTATCGTCTGCTAATTCAGTTTCCGCTTATTTATTAATTGCCATCCAATTCTTTCAGTTCGAAGTTTGTTATCGCCCAGAAAAATTTTCGTAGCATTTTCCTGCACGATTATTCTATAGGCAATTATATTCATTTTGCGTTAATCTGCCGCGTCTAGAATTTGCACATACACACAATACGTAATTATCGCATTACTTTTGGCAAATTCAATTTTGGCGAGTTAATCAATCACGTTGCCGGCGTCATATCCAGCGAGTGTGTTCGCTCTATTAGTTTGGCTTCGGGGAAAGCTGCGTAATGAATATGTCACTTATCGCGCACAGTATGGAAATTATTATTCGGGCTCGGCTTTCATCAAAGCGTCGACACAATCCTAATCTTTCATCCTCGCCGAATCGCGTGCGGTCGCGCTCTTATCGCTCGCCACTGTACCCGTTACTCATTTATTTAATTTGCCCGCACGAATTAGCAAAGAGAATCACATGTGTCGATTATATGTGCGATTAATTGGCATGTTATTTGTTTCTGAGATTGCGGAGTATGTGGTTTGACGGATATTAATGCTCTTGTCTAATGCGTTTTGATATTTATTTACATATTAATATACGACATATAAAATCATTGTTTAAAAAGATGTTGCGGTATAAGTAAATTGAATTAAACCACTATAAACAAATTTGATGACTGTGCATAATTTTAATTCTACTCAATAAAATATTATTGCATTTTAATATAATAAACCCTGATTATATCATCGAGCATATACATCATTTATATAATATTACGAGTTTATTAGAATTACATATTAGGAAACATTTATAAATCAGCACAAATACTATTTGTGCATTTTATATGCATAATTTTTCAATTAGCATAAATCAATAAATACAACTTGTTGCCTTCTGAATAAAAATAAATAAATTGCAATTTTTTTGTTAATTTATTATATTTTGATCTTATCGTGGTTATCTTAAATCGAAGTCATATTAAATTAACAGCTTTGCTGAGGATTAGGAATCATTAAGAACTGAATCTATACTAAGTTCTAATTCTAATTAATAAATTAGATTATTAATCACGTTTCATGTAATTTATTTGAGGGTAAAATCCGATACCAACATGGTATCGGATGATGTACGTCCAATCCAGCAATGGCCAAGAGAGGGAAACTCTTTATAAAAAACCGCATACCAAGACGACTCGGGTCACCGCGGTATGGACACAGAAAGGGAGCCCTCACGTCACGTGTGAGACTCAGGTTCCTTTGGCCTCAACTACCATGCGAGAGTCTGGTAAGGTCCATGCCCTCAGCAAGTGAGAACCTCGTGACTGGCACAAACTTTTTATATTTGTCTAAAAAAGTCTGAAGAATAAATATTACATGATTCTTTCTTGTCTGTAATTAGGAAAAAAATAAAAACAACAATATTCGCTGCTTCAAGTGACACGTGCTGACATCGCCGAGAACGTTGTCATTTATGCGTCTTATTGATTAGTTAAAAAATCCTAAATATCTACTAAATTATAAAGCACATTATAAATAATTATTTGTATTTTTAAAATAATCCATTTAAAAAAAAATGTTATAAATAACCTGATTTGAAAGCCTTAAGGTATCCGTGAAACCCCCTTCGGATAACGCGGTTGTTTTCGAGCCGCCGTGACGGTTGGGTTAAAAAATATCATATACTACTAGAAATGTCTTTAAAAAGTTTTGGCCTTTACCAAAAAAAATAATTTATGAAATAGAAAATTGAGTCACGGAATAGTATTTTATAAAAAATAAGATGAACATCATTTATAAGACGTTCTCTTAATAAAAATTAACCAAAAATGCAACATGTACCTATAATGATTTTCTTCTGGATACTCAATATTAATAATTTATATTAATATATTTTTTTGTTTTGATTAAAAATATTGTATACAATATTTATAAAAGAGAAATTAGTATTATTTTGCTGAATTTATAACTGATCCGTCACGGCGGCTCGAAACCATCAAGGTCACCCGATGTATAAAAACAGATCTCAAGTATTTCATATTTAAAAAAAAAATAAGAAAATAGTTATGCATAATGTGTATTAGTAGAAAAATCCATAATATTGACCAAATGTTTCTCCTAATTAATGTGACGCGATATGACGCGCAAACAGCGACGTCTCGCCGCAGACTAAGTCGCACGCTGAGTTCTCTCGGCACGTGTCTAGTACGTTTTACTCCTACTTGTTGTAAATAATTTTATACTAAAGTAGTCAATTTAACCCTTTGTACTCGAATGTCGCTTGAGAAGCGGCATCGAAGTTTTCGGTATCACTCGAATGCCGCCGCTTTGACGGGCATGCAACAAATCAATTACGTATTATTTATAAAATTATTATTTTAGGTTTATAATATTCACTATATTTATTCAAATCCAATCTAATAATTTATTAAATAACACGTGTTGAGGTATTGAGAACTTCAAAATGCTTCGAGTGCAAAAGGTTAAAGTTTAAATCTGTCAAACATGAGTTAAAAATTTGCATAAGAAATGAAAATTTATAATTATGTATAGAAATCCCTTTTTCTACGCTGTAGACATAACGTATAGCCCTAAAAGATTCTTAGCAAATATAATGTGTTTTATAATCTAACTTATTTAAGAAAAGATACATTTATTTAAATTCTTCTCATTCATTTGCTTAAAATATATATATTTTTTTGTAAATTTAATTAAAAAAAATATAATTCAGATTGTTTTGATTTGTTTTTAAATTGTTTCTGTTTAATTAGGTTAGCCTAAAGATTATTATATTTGTTGCCATATTTTTGCCTAAATTACTTTGTTATATTATCTATATATTTGTTAAATATGTGGCTATTTAAATATTAATTAAAGCTAGTATATAAACATTGATTGGTGATTAATATTATTTTACTACGTTTTAGTTTAAAACCATATTACATAACAAATAAAATGGCACAATTTACATAATGATTATGCATTTTATCGCCATCACAACAACAACTGAACAAACAATTAATCAGAAAACGGTTTCCTATTTTTATGCGGTTATCAATGAGTGCAGCTGTGACTGGTCAAGTTTAGGTTTGCGGTTGATAACGAATCAACACACATGGACAAGATTGTAGTACGCATGTGGTAAAATAAGGCGATGAAAACAAATAGCCGACAGGATAGATGATTTCTGTTTCATATCACTGGAAACATCGGCACATGAGAGGATAATTGTTAAGAAAATAATATTCATAGAATTTGTTTGGAATATTCCGCGGTCGGCCTCGCCATTGAATCAATCGTGAGCAGAGCGAGTTGCGTGTCGGTCGTAAGAATTCCAAAGTTTTCGCAGAATATACGAATGAAGTCATCGTCATGATTAGGAAGAATTAGAAAAATAAAACGATATCTGGAAAACTATTACATGCCAGATAATGGCTATTTGTATAAATTACCGGCAATGATAAGGGGTAATAAAACTTTTTGCATTAGTTCGGAAATAGGATTCGCTGATAAATATGGAATCTTTACGATCGGTTAACCTTCCAATAGTCGCTGCGCGTATAATGGAATGGAGATTACAATGAACTCAAACAGTAGCAATTTTTATACATTTAGTATTAATAAAAATTCCTTTGCCAATATATAGAAAAACTTTTTTGAATTAAATAAAAAAATATACCTATTGCAAATCATGTATAATATTTGCCACCATATGTTTTCCAGTTTAGAAATACTTCATTGAAGTAAAATACAGTCAAACCTTCTAAAACGTTCAGATAGGGACCACGCTATAGAAAGTTAGGCACCCATACAAAATTAGGGGTTAAGTTCTTTTGATTTGAACCCAACATTTGACCCATTTTTATATTTTCAATAACCTTGCACGTATTTAGTTGAATAACAAATGAAGAAAGGAACTAGGAATATAGGAAGGGCTATTATGCATTTAACTACTGTCTAAGTTATCTAATATCACGTTCCATCAAAACTTTTTTAATACCAGTTGCTTAACTTCTTCATTACTTTGAATAATAACTGGAATATTTTCTTTATTGTCGAAAACAACTTCGGTCTGCATTTCTTTTTGAATTTTATAATATCGGACGTTGAACGATCGTATTGAAAAAGATATGTTTCTAACTCATTAAACAGTTGTAATCCTTTATTTAATCTTTCTAGAATAAAATTTTCATTGGATTCATCAAAATTAATTTCTAAGCTTTCTTCGATTATCTCAATTATCAATATTTGTGCTAAGAAATAAAAAAAACATAAATAATTTGATCATTTTCTTTCGCAGTTTGAAAAGATAAAAAAAATTCAATAAAATTTCATAACCACAAGGTTAAATTACAAATCAAAGAAATTGATGCTTACGGGAATAATTATTACAGAGGCCTTGTTATGTTATTAGTCCTAAGAGGACCGCTATACAAAAACCGCGGCAAACGTTATAGAAAAAAGACGCTAAAGAAGAGTTGACTGTAATAAAATAAGAGACAAATGATCCCTAATCATTTAGAAATTCAGATATTTAATCAATTACTCCTAGTATTGGCCGAATATGTAGATATATTTGATGTTAAATATCTCCATTTCGTTGATCTTTTGTATGAGATTTTATAATTTCATATAACGGATTAATTAATGACAGTATTTTATTTATTTTTGTTTATTATTCTAGAATATTTATGATATTTATTACGTTATTTTCTCTTAATTTTTTTTTCTTGTTGTTATTGTTAAGGAGATCAAAGTGAAACACGCTTTTTTGCAGATGATAGTTTATTGAAGAAATAAAAGTGTCGTCAGTTAGAGTTACATGATATTCGGAAATAATGTTAAAAGATCCCAGAGACTAATCTCTGGTACAAAATAAAGATCCCAAAGTTTACTTTGGGACGACTAGATTAATTGTAAGATCCCAGAGACGAATCTCTAGTATAGGAAAATCACAAAGATGTGACAGACATGACGGCGTGAGCGAATCACTTTGATAACTCACGAACTGGCAACTGTCAACCGAAATAAATAAACAAATTTAAATAAGTGTCCCCTAATAAGGTCCAAGTTTTTATTGAGATTGAAGATGAAGAAGTCATAAAAGATCTGGATAACTTGGTCTGTCATTTGAATATTTTTTCAGACGAAGATTCGAACTCTAAAGAGGCACCTCTGATATGTTATTCAGTTTCATGGACAGCTCCGGAAAATTCCTCAAGTGGTATAAGGTTTTGTTTAGGCTATTAGACATGATTACACTAATGCATATAATCTGTATCAAGTGATGACATGAAACAAACCTAAATTTATGGATTTCAGAATTAATATAATTACACATTATAATTTTCATTTTCATCAAAATGTTCAGAACCGCTAATATTGTTTAATTTATAACAAGAATCCCAACAAAACATAAAAAAAACATTTTTTTTTTTAATTTTTTCCCGAGACGTTCTCGAGACGAGAAGAATTCTCAATAATTCTCACTAACGTCAACAATTCTTTTTTGGGTATTTATTTATTTATAAGTTGTAATATAAATCTAAATGAAATTTTATTAATATTATTATTATTATGTCCTTATTTGATATTAGATTAATTAAAAGTATGCCTTCTCATGTGACATAACCACTATTACTGATTACGTGACTTAAATATTCTATAAAATATATAGTCTGTAAATGCTTATCATACATAGCTTTGGCCGTTATTTAGGCCATTAATAATGAATAGTTATAATGCTGTATCATAATAATAAACACACATATTTGCAATTAGACACATATTCCTTCAATATTATACTGCAATATAAAATAATTACTATAATCAAAGAATTAAATATTGATTACATCCATTTATTTTATATTAATAGTATTAACATTAAATATTAATACTTTTTATGATTATTTTACGCAATTATTTTAATTTTAATATTTAAAAAAAACTATAATCATATTTAAATAGACCTCTTAAAATATACCAGTTATCGTCGGAGCAACAATATCGTATTGAGGGTAATAATAATTGACTTAGATCAAGGATCTCAGAAATGAAGCATTTCATCAAGCGAGTCAAAACTGGATTCTAAAATAAATTAAAAATATTTTTAATTAAATTAGTATTATATATCGAATGGTTAGATTGAATTTGGTCCCGTTTCCGCTAAGAGCAAATTGGTACAGACCACCCAATCCGAGCCGATCAGCATCGATACAGCGACCCGATTGCGTTTACGCAATTGTATTCACTAAACCCGCACGTTATGAGGCAATTGTGAGTTTTTTCGCTTAGCAGGATATCTTTGTTTCTAATCTTTGCAATTATCGGTTGCCGTGGACCCAGCACCTGCACTCGTTGTATAGTGTGTGTACGGTGCTCTGGCAGCAAACAACGCAACCGACTGTTTTGGCAGGTAGCCACATTTCGGCATTAATTAAAACTGATTGAAATTGCTGTAAGCCGATTACAAACATTTTCCACACAGCAACACAGTAATTAATTACGAAATGGAGTATGGGTATGGTATTCGTAATAAGCCTAGCTATAGGGGTTTAACAGGTCAAAAAAATCCGACGATTCAATCACTACATCTATAGTCACATAATATCCGGTTTTTTTTATTTTTATAACATATTTTTTTATTTATCATTAATAAAAACTTCATAGATACCTATCTATCAAATATATTAATGTCTTCTATGTCGTAGTTAAAGGTACAGCGTTTATCTCCCCGATTCTATCTATATCTTCTCAATATTATTTTTAGTATAGGAAAAGTATAGGGAAATATTGTAAGGAAGTATGCTAGGCGAATACGAAGGCTGAAGCATTACAACAGTATGATTTATTATCAGCAGAATATAAATTAGAATATTCTTTTTCAAAATGGACGTGGACAAAAAATAGCTCACTTTAATTCTACATAAATATTATTTATTCCACTGGGCGGCTCGAAAACAACCGCGTCGTTCAAAGGGGGTCTCTCAGGGACCCCAAGGTTTTAAAGTATTTGATGAACTCTTTGTCAATATCTTGACATTTTTTTTAAATGGATTATCCTAAGAATAAAAAAAGTTATTCATGATATGCTTCGAATTTGGTCGAAATTTTGGATTTTTTAACTAATCAATATATTGAGTAAACCACAACTGAGCTCTAGCTGGACTTGTCAATCGCACGTTTCACTTGCACTCGGCACATCGTACCGGATGCGAGCGATAAGACATCGCGCGCGTGGCGACAGAGGGGGATAATGTTGTTTTTATTTTTTTTTCAGCAATTGCGGACAATAAAGAGCAATGATTATTTAAAATATGTATTCATTAGTATTTTTTCCACCCACTTCTTATTTTGATTAACGCGTCTTCTAAGAAACTGATCGATTATCTGGAGAATAAGATGAACAAATGGGCTTTCGAGGTTCTAAAGCCGTAAGTAAAGTTCAACTAGCATCCAAATACTTATTTACCTATTTTTCCTTGCATTTTAAATGACCCTCTACATTACCGAGGTTTACGCGGATGGGACTCCACTAATGAATGTAAAATTTCGTCATCGATTTGAACAAGTCTTCTTGATGTTCGTTTTGTCCTTTAACTTCCTGGAGCTTTAACAAAAATTTACTAGCAAATCTTCAAAACAATCCCATTTGCGATTTCTGACCTCAAAGGAAATACCTTGAGATTTTCTTTGTCCTAAGTTTGGATTTTTTTTGTAATTATCAGTAGTCAGTTACATACTAAACTTCAGGAGAAAAATAATTATAGTTACTAACAATGGCATCGTTGAAAATTTAAAGTATCTATTAAAGATAATTCAGAGAATAAAAGAGCAGTAGAAAAAATATAAGATCAATCCAAACAGGGCGTTAAGAGTAATAATTTTATTTAAACATGTAGAAACTGAGGTCCTAAGATTTAATATTACCTAAAACGTGCATTAGAATAAAAAAGTTATATGTTAAAAATACCAGAGGTATTCTTTCATATATCAGGTATATCTATTATATAGAAATGATTACTTTTGAGAATGTTTGTACTAATACAAGTGAGCTGAGGTGAAAAAATTGTCAAGAGTTTTTAGATTTATCTAAAGAATTTGGATAAACGCCTGTGTTCGTTTCTATTTTTTTAACTTTTACTCTAAGAGACGTAATTCATTTTGATTTTGCACGCCGATTCTGCTTGCGTATATAATAAATTAAATAGCAAACACATGAATGCTAAAAAAATGATTTAAAATCATGATTGCTTAGGTCCATCCTCGATCAATGAGCTTGATCGAGCGTATCGTGGTTATACAAAACGCCCAAGAATTTATACACCATTCCATTATCGTCAAGGCATAATGATCAATACTGCCATTGTGCAACTTCGTACGTCTCTCTAAATAATGAGAGCCGATATTGAAATGGTCGACGATCGAAGATTCAATTGAAAAGGGGCCTTTAGATAAACACTAGCGAAATGTGGGCGACTTCCTATGACCCCCGTCGATGCAATCGCACAAGCCGAGTAGTCTTTGCTGAATTGAAAATGATAAGGCAAGTATGACACACGGCATTCAAATGGCGAAGCGATTGCGCCAAAACGGTATTGACTGTACACCCACGTGCCAATAATTGCCACCGATTTGATTGTACAGGCGAATAACGGTATCCGTGCTCAGTGTTTGTTGAAAATCGATGTCGTCTAACTGCTAAATAGACATATGGTGTATTAGATGTAGTCGTATGATACGAACATGTATACAATTTACATACGAATTTAATACTCATGTAAATCTTCACAATTTAATGAAATAGAAGTCATAGTAAATACGAGGTACGATCTCTTCAATGTCAGCTAAACGTCATAGATTTATATGTTATTTTCATCTTCGGGAATAAGAAAAGTCGTATAAAACCATATCCAGTGAATACTTGGCTCGATATATATAATTTATATTTTTTTTAAAACTAAAAAATTGCCAAAGACATTTGAACACGTGATAACTCTTATTATGGCCCTAGTAAAAGTCGAAGTATATATTTTTAAGGATAACTAAATGAAGAAATTCAGGCTATCTTTTTCTTTTTGTATAAAAACATGTAATAATTTGGATATCATTCAAGCCAATACATATCTAGTTTTAAATTAGTAGTTAAAATGACATAGGATTGTTCAAAAAGTAAGTAGATCATCAATAAATCTCTCAATTTAATTGGTTTAATAACGACTTACAATAAATAATGTCGAAAAAGTATATTTTTATTCAATAAGACCATTTTCTCCTTGAATTATAGAAAATTATTTTTTATATAGTTCAAAAAATACATAAAATATAGAAAATATATAATTAAAATACACATCATCCCGGGCTTATGGCTGACCTGACCCGAATTCGAAGAGCTAAGATAACCTGGAAGACGACCGTCACAGTCCTGGCATCAAGGTTGGGATGGACGTGCCTCTGCTGGAGATCGCGTTTGAAGGTCACTTAAATATCAATAAAAAATAAATAATCATGTAGATAAATCATTGTAATATGATTTTATGTTAAACTTAATGTTCAAAACGAATAATTAATTGAATCTTTTGATTTTATTTATATAAAGTACTGCATTAACCCTTTCAGTGCGGGGCGCATGACGTACATGCGCATACAAATCGTGTCCATCTACAGCCATTGTTAAATAAAGTCATATTTCATTACAATTTTTTATATAAAAAAATAATAATTAATATGAAAATATTCTTATTTATCTGATAAATAATTATCTGAGCGGTTATCGAGGTGTAATCGGGCCAAAAAAAATCACTTCTTAGTTTTCGAGAAAAATTCGTGTTCAGGGAAAGGATTATGATTTTATTGATACAAAGTAGTACTTTAATTAACTACCTTAAGCAAGGAATACATAAATTTCTGTAAATTTGCAGCATTGGTGGGGTTTAATCAATCTGCAGTGACTAAAATTAAAAATAAGTCAGTAAATGAGTCTGTAGAGGGCAAAAAAGGTACAGGACTAAAGCTGAAGATACCTGCTCCAAAAGATCGTCTTTAAAAAGGTTTTGCTCAACCAATCGCTTCAAAAATGCAGTGGATATGGGAAAAGAGTTCGTCGGAGGTGAATATAACGATGTTAGTGTTTGAAGATTGTTTTATGGCAAGATCACTGGCGAAAAAACCACTTCTTCTGAAACAAATCCACGACAAAAGACTCCAATGGGCTCCAAGTTTACTGGACCTGGATTAGAGAGAATAGGAGGAATCTTATTTTCTTAAATGAAAGCATATTTAACTTATTTGGCTCAGAAGGTATTTATACTGTAAGAAGGAAAATGGGAAAAAGGCTTGACGAAAATGCATCAGGCCAGCACTGAAGCATCCAGCAGGAAAAATGGTTTAAGTATGCTTTTCTTGGAGATATTATTTTTCTATAGAGATGGAGATTAGTGTTAATCTATGCAATCGTCAATGCAGAAGTTTATAAAAGATGCATTAATTTGAACCTTGTTCCATCTACAGAACAAAACCTTTTTGATATAATACAAAGGTCAAAGATTTAATATAAAAAAAATGTTATTTAATTATTGTCATTGTCTTGGCTATGTTTTAGTCGAGAGAAGCCAAGCAATTTAAAATCTTTAATAAAGTAGGTCTAGTATCAAAAGATAACGGCAAAAAAATAAAGAACTTGATAAACTCAATGCCGATCTGAATTCAAACTGTTATCAAAAATAGGAGTTTTATCTTATTTTTAAATATTTTTATTCAAAATATTGTAAAAAACAGAGTTTACATAAGTGCTGTGTATTAATTTAAATTTAATCTATAGATCTTGTTATTTTTTTGAGAAATAATGATAAAATTATGTTATCAAATGGTACCTAAGTATCTACTGCACAAAATAAATCATTTTTTTTATTTAAAAATGCAGAAAAAAATCCCATAACTGACATAGGTGTAAAACTTTGAGATATTCTAAGAATTTACTTGAAAAATAAATTTCAAAACATTTTAATGACCGCTTCAGAAGTATTATATATTTATATGTTTATTATATTAAGCGATAGATAATAAAAAAAAACTGATTCTACTTGAATCTACAAGTACAAGTATTTGTGATGGATGATAATAACATTAATTATAAAAAAATATTTAAAAACTTTGCTTCTAAATATATATTTTATATAGTTGATACATTGTCTGAGAAATAAAGTACGAAGAATATCATATGAGCAATTTATGTAGCAGTCATCGAAGAGACTGTAAAATATTTTATAGTAAAACTTGACTAGAAGCAAAGTATACAGTCTGTACAGATCTCACTCGGTACAGATTGAGAAAAAAAAACCTTTTATATAAATTAATGTTGATACTGAGAATGTTGCCAATACAATATTATTAACATAACACATAAAAATTAAATTAATTTTAATGCTATACATATTTCTATATCGCTCGTCACCAGATGATACATTGTCAGGGAATCCGAAGCAATTTCGCGCTTTATTACGAATTTATGCTTTCGCAGAGCTTTTTATTAAATATTCCACTTGTAAAAGTGAATCGTACCTTTTTATAGCTCTTCCTTAAATGCGACATCTTTACGATGTGTCTACTAAAAACGACTGTATGTCATTTTTGCGACCCGCGCTGAAATAAATTTAATTTGGAAAAGTCTGCAAAAGTCTTTGTGTATAATTTTTATGCGCTTTTTTTTGAATTTACTCTGCCACTTTTACGTTCAGAGTTAATATGATGAATTTTTTGGCTTTTATATCCAAACACTGTTTCTGGCTCCCGTTTCAGCAACTGAACAAATTTCGAATGCCACGAAATGTGACCACATGATTCATGCATTCTGCGTCATGCTTTAATAATTTTAAATTTATGTCCAAAGATGCATTATTGATTTTTAAGCCGGCGATACAAAAATATGCATCTTATTAAACCGAGCCGTAAAATTGTAACTTTTCCGTATAAAACGCGGCATGAAAGGCCAATCTGTGTCGATTTTACGCCAATCATAAATTACGACTATTAAAGCAGGGGGTATGGCTTAAGACGACGTTTTGACTAAATCCGGCCCACCAGTCGCGGCATTGTAAAGTCACTCCGCAATCTACAATCGCGCACAATGAAGTAAGTGAGTTGTTTGAATGGCGTTTACTGCCGCATATAAAATATTCGAGACGTTTAATCCACCGAGTACGTTTTTGCATCAAAAAAAGTATGTTAACAATATATCAAACCCGGATAATGGCTCTGGATTTCTTTTATTTTATAGTTGACTTTTGACCATAATTCCTGATTATAAAAAAAAATGCATTCAAAGGTTATCAGTATTATTTTAAGATCAGCTTCTTCACGTATACGTTCTCATATATTATATTAATGATGATGATGATTAATTAGTATAGCTCTTACTTTACCATACTTTGCATGCTTAACGCTGGTTAAAATTGCCTTCACCCCTACAGAGCACGCCAAGAAAAGCATTAGCTGTCTACGTTATCCTGGTGCAGGTTGATCAACTAGCCTTGTGGAGGGGTAGGATAGTCTAAAACAGTCGCCGGATGTGGCATTACTTTTATCCGAATGAGTTTCCTCGTTGCCACTACGTCTGGGACCTGGACAACGGGTTAAGCTTGTTGGGATTGGTAATGGATAATTAAATGGCTAGGGAATCAGGAAAACCTAGCCCGGGATAGTCGTCCCCTTACACCAATTACTGATGAGAGAGACACTAAGAGGTGTTACTTGGTAGTGACGTCATTATTATTATATGGTAATATTTCGGCGAGCTTCTCTGACTGCCGTCCCGTTCAAATGTCGATTCAGATATTTTTCGCGGTATGAGAAACCCGACTGGGAGCTGGTTAGATCCGCGATGACATCTATGATTTTCAGCGTCGCTTCTATCTATTCTTTCTGCCATGTTAGTTTCGGGTTCTGTATTGGAAAGATCAGAATGGCTGAAGTGCATGGGGATTTTCTTCGAATGTGTTAATAATTCATTAAATTAGAGGAAATTCAACATTATAAATTCAACATAAGTATGTACTTAGTACAACATGGTGTATGCTATTTTATAAAAATTTACTCTGGCTGAGAAAAAGGAAGTAAAAATGTACCACTCTTCGAAGGTCTGTGCAAAATGAACAAATATTTGTTTTCTTTTTATATTACTGGTCAGGTTCACATGTTTAATAGAACCTTTAAGCGTCCATAAAAGCCCATGAAGCTGTGTCGGTTATTCCACAGAGTGCGAGATAATTTCCTGCACTTTAATTTGAATATATCCTACAAAATCGTTTATTCAAAAAAATGATCATCATTGCCACTGCCAAAGTGTCCCGCGGGTGGTCAAACGTTAAGACGTTCTCGCATTTCGCTCTGTCTTATGATGAGGTCGCCATCTTGTTGCGCTACGCAAGGATCTCACCATGTAAACTCTGGATATATCCCCTCATCTTCCTCATTGCAAACCACATCGACCGACAATTAACAGATAAGCTGTCTACTAAAATCGTTAACGTTTTGACTGCAGATTCTGAAAAAAAATCTTTAGTGAAATGATTTTAATCGAACTCTAAAAATAAGATTTGTTAGATATTATGAGTTCTCCGTCCTTCTGTATGGAGTAGACGCGTGGAGGCTCACATAAAAGACGTTCAAACGCCTTGAAGCTTTCGGAATGTGAGATATAAAATAATGCAACACATTATTCAGGGTAAGATTTACGAAAAACAAGGACCCGGATGACGGATGACGTTCTGTCTGAAGAACCTACGACAATGGTTTGCGGGAAGTACTACCTCCTTGTACAAGGTAGTTTTTCTTTAGTGAGAACCCTCGTGTCTGAGAATCGTGACTATTCTTGTTCCGAATCTTCCTGATTTTGGCTCTCCAGGATCCTATGCATTCCGCATCTCGCATCGCAGCTGGTACAATGGAGCTTGTGGTGGTCTTCACTTGGTCTTTTTACGTTTTTAAGCGCGATGAGTTTCTCCTGGCTATCGTTTCTTCTGTCCAATCTCCAGAAGAGACATGAAGTAGAAAGTCGATCATCTTCTGCTATCCTAATTATGTTACAATATTAAACTCTTGGATGAACCGGGAAACATTAATTTACGATATAAAACACGTCCCTCCAGGTGTCGTCTACGATAACAGACCCATTTTTACAAACAAAATCTCACGGCCTTGATTTGGAACTTGATTTTCCCCCTTAATTGCAACAAGGCCGCTATCCAGGCCAATTCAGTGACGTGTGTGCTACAGGAGCTGCCAATAGCACCCAATCAGACCGTGAATAAATATGAATTAGCCCAAGCCTCGTCTGATTATTATTGTTACAATCCAAATACGGGGCAGGTAGCCAGCCATAAGCCCAGGAGCCGAGCTGACTATGCGCGAAGAGCCAAGATAACCTAGTGGACGAACGTCACAGTCATGGTATCAGGGTAAGGACGAACGTGTCTCTTCTGGAGATCGCGTAGTGTCCTCCTGATGGAAGGCCACTTATGTATGTATGTATGTAATAATGTAATTAATTATAGTTAAAAATCATAAGTTCTCTGCAAACCCTTGCAGATTATAATACTTAATCTTAAATAATTAAATAAAAATTTAAAGTCGTCCATCCTCGGAAACGTTTAAATATTTCATGGCTCAAAATATATTTTTTTTCAAATAATTGATTCGTTATCCATTCCCGATCAATGCACCAGAGGACAATAAACACAATTTCACTTTTGTTCAGCAATCAATGCAAAGCGAACGCCCACTGGCCTGGGCCACAACAGGGCCGGAATTAGCATACGCGATTGCGGCGCATCAATTACCAGGGCGCCGATATCGCATAACGACATCGGCGTGGGCAGAGGCCGCACGGGCACGTGGCGAACGGGCACGTGTGTGTCCCTTTGGCGTCGATACAAAAGCACCGATACGAATAAAATTATGAAACTAAACTAAAACACTTGGTCGACCATTAACATAGTAGAGCTGCAAAAGATCCAACGACTCGATGACAACCCTATAAAATATGTAATTCAATCTATGGATCTTCTGCCTCGTCACGGCTCCGCTGTTACATACTGCATACCCATCGACATGTATTGTACATCGTGCATTGTTAATTTTGTCAAAACGTAACGTGCATTGTACGTGTCAAATGTGACGTTTAGAAAGCGGCGCACATTTTTTGTGGTGAGCTTAAATACTCAACTATTTGCAAAATAAATTTTCCATTCGCACGCTTTCAGCTTTTTCAGGCGCGCGCGGATTTTAAGCTTTTACAAACGCGGTGGGGTGTGTGAAGTGCGTGACGTTAGAGGCTATGATTGAAAATCTATACCCGTACACAGGTGGAGGCCATAAAACACCTGATGCCTAATGCACCAAATCCTATTTAATTTTCAATCAAACACACGACACGGGCAAAATGCGATTTCAACCACGCAAATATATGTGCATACTCTATATATTAACGCAGAGTTTTCCACCTAATTAAAATAATAATTGTTGTGAAGCAACGATTTATTAATCGAGTCTCTTACATCAATTTTTTATGGATGCAATACATAATACGGTTGCAACAAAGCGAATTATTTCAACGCAATAAGTATAACCCATTGATTTTATCGCCGATTTATTGGATAGGATTATGAGCAATCAATCGGTTGATTATTTATATGAAAGCTATTTTAAAAAATATTAAGAAATTTGAGTTATAATCATTACCAATTTGCTTAATAGAAAACAACGAGATATAATTTAATATAATCGATTTCATTTTATTTTGTCATTGGTATATTATATTATGAGTTTATTTTATTGTTAGCTGTAGAAAATATTTCACGTCTGATGAGCTCAGTGATTTTAACTTATGTAAAAAAGGAAGACTTTAATCAATTTCGCGAGTTTTCTTGACCTTACCTTTCATATCTCTGTTGTTTCCTCTTAATCACTATTTTCTACAAAATGCCTTATCAACCAAAGAGCATTGACCTATATTTCGCTGGGCAATGTAATATTTATTTATGAAATATGTAATTTGACCTCGAAAATATTAGCATTTTGTAGGAAGAAACGTTATTGGAGGGCTGACTGTATATTTTTTTTTATAACAACGTTTTATCCGCGAATTATTACATTTTAATAATTTATATTACTTGACTCTTATGTCATAATTAATATTTTCTCTATATTCTTGATTTTTTCAAATTTATATTAATTGAATATTTTAAATTCGTAAATTGCAGAAAAATAAATTTTACAATCTATGCTTTTTACATAATTTAAATAAAATATATGTTTGTTGTATAAATACTAAAAGGCGTACGGTGGTGTTGATGTTGGGTGTGCTGAATGTGGAAATAAAAAAAATACAGTCATTTTATGAATTTTATTATAATGAATACATTAATTCTGTCCTTCGTTTTTGCGACATAAATTTTTCAATGGAACTTTCGTAAAGTGTGCCTTTCTGTTTTAGTTTTATAAGTATTTATTTCTCCATTGATATTACTTCAAAAATTTGTGTCACAAAAACAAAGAATATAATTATTGTATAAATAATTATAAAATTCATTAAAAAAAAACTGTATTTTATTATATATATTTTTTCCACATTCAGCACACCCAACTTCAAGTCCACCGTACGCCGCTGATAAATACATGTGTGTTTGCACAAACTCGCGAATTTTTTTGGCACAGACTATATCGACTATAAAGTTGAAGATCTTGAGAGATTTCTGATTAAAAAAAAACTGATTCACAGAACGACTATATTTTGATCTTGTAAGCGATATATTATGACTATAGAATTTTTACTCTAACGATAGGGTATTTTGGGTACCCCAAGTATATATTATTTTAAAATATGTCCAAAACTTTTTGTGTTTGTTAAAAAAGTCTAAAAAATTAATATTATGAATAATCATCGTCCTTTATTGTTTGCAATTGCGAAAAAAATATAAAAACAATAATATTCGCTGCTGTAGCCACATGCGCGATGTTTTTTCTCGCTAGCATCTGGTACGATGTGGCGAGTGCTAGTAAAACGTTCTGCGAGAGATCAATATCTTGACCTAAAATGCATGGAGTATCTGAGAGACCCTCTTCGGACGACGCGGTTGTTTTTTGAGCCGCCGTAACGGATGGATTTTACCTAGAAATATTTTTTTGTGTTGTCTGTTATTTTTTTATAAATAATATGATATTTCAAGAATTCTTTTAAATAAAATATAATATTCATAAAACTATTTTTAATTTATATGTGGGATCAGGATATGTTCTAATATTGAATTGAATTGAATATAAATTGAAGGAAATTTTTCTGTAATTTTATTTACAGAAACTTTGTTCTACATTACATCTCTGTTTTATATTTTATTAAATATAGAATATAATATTTACGATAGACGCCCATAATATTAGTTAAAAGCAGACAATCTGAATAATTTATAGTTAACCCTTTAAATGCGGCGGGTCTAAACACGATTCTGCATCTGAGTGCGGCGCCGTTTTGGACCAAATTATTTTTTTGGCAAGGTAAATTTGTATTCACCGTTTACCGCTATATTAGACCATTTTTCTATAAGAGATTTATGCAAATATGTTGATTAGGATATGTTCTTCCATTTACTACTAGAAAAATAAACTCGATTCGCTTTATTTTTGTAATTATAAATCGAACAAAATATCAATTGCTCAAACAGAGATTAAGTGAGAAAAAAATGGGAATGCGAATTAAAATCAAAAACGCGAAATGCAATTTTCTTATACCATTACATCCGTACACGTGTATGTGGAACATCATGTACGTTAAACACCCATAACAACCCCTGAGCCTATATACGTCACCGATACTACTGCGGATATTTAAATGAGACACCACGCGCGATTTGACCGTCATCACTATTCATGTTTTACATATTACTTGGTTCCTATAAATTTCTTGTGATATGTTCTATATTTATTGATAGCTGTGTTTATTAGCTAATTTTTAAAACAAACACCATCACTTAACTCCGTCTAGTTTACATGTAACAACAAGTTAAAATTTTAAAGAATCTCGCGCATGTACTACATGCGGCCGCACCCTGGACACGATTTGTATGCGCATGTACGTCATGCGCCCCGCACTGAAAGGGTTAAAGTACTCAAAATTATAAAATTATTTTTAAACACCACACGAATTATCATAGGGTGAGCTTAATCATATCATATTAAATATATCTTGGGGCTCTACTAAGCTAAGTTTATATTTTTTTAACAAATAAATTATACTAGCTTCATATTATCTCGCATCAAGTTGCAATATGGTGATCTATTATTATTCCTTTTATATTTATGTTCGGGTTCGTATAACGCCCTACTCTGCCAGTTTTTTTCAGCGTTCAATCCTCAGTGACCCGGTACTATAGCTGAATTTTCCAGTCGAAACTGGCCATGACATTTTTCAATGTCGCTATCTTAATCCCGGATGACTAATTGCGAAGATATCGCCGGGCGGTCCATCACACCGGAGTGTAGCGGAGCCTCGGCACGCGATTGGCCCAGGTTCGTTAACCCAAACAAGGATAAGCATTCCCGGTAAAAACAATTTACAAAGAAAAGCATCGCCTTGCATGCTAACTCGATGTTTAGTGCCGACTATTATTTTGGGAACGTTTGCTATTTAACGAGAAACTTTACCTGTAATTCGCAGTAAGGAAAAAGTGAACCATTTTTTAGCCGGCCCGCCTTCCGTGAAAGTGAAACGGTCCGTGTTACATATTTTTTCTTGTTGTTGTTGTTCGGGCGAATTCGAGGAGTCATAGTGCGGTGGAAAGGACGCTCTCTCGAAATAAATAAATAATTATTTTTTTGGCATATGTTTTTGCGTATTGTTGCCGGAGTGACGGATTTTCATATGCGTGACGAATGCTCACATTTTTCCATTTAATTGCAAATTTTCCTTTGTCATGATAAAAAATAATATAGTAAATGCACCTAATTTGTTAAATTAACATGTTAAATTGCTTCCTCTTATGCTAAAATTACACCGAATACCTCAAATTTTCCACAAATATAAAATAAAATTATTTAAAATATTTCCTTATTTTCTTTTTTATTTTTTAAAAAAATAAAAGAGTTCTGTAAATACGTATTTATACTAGAAGACGTAGTCACGATACCTTAACTTAGGATTTTATTTTTTGTTCTTCAGACAATACGATCATTTTATTAAAAGAACAGTTACCGGGTGTTTTATGGTATTTCTTGAGATATCTGAAAATTTTGCAACACTTCTCATAGTAAAATCATGAATCACTCATTTTATTAGTCCTAATTATTAACTTGTTATAATTAATTAAATATCCTTGGACAAAATTTTATAGATATAGACCTACCATATTCAAGGTTAATATTAGCTTCTCTTTTAAAAAAATACTAGTTTATTGATCTACTACAAAATACACTATAATTGTATGTTTAACTTTAGAAAAGATTATCTAAAATTACATAGCTAGTAGATAACATGCATATTATTTCGATAATGTATGTTAAACGCGACTAACCTAAGTAAGTGGTTGGATAGGTGTCCGACGAAAACTATAAATTCAGAGAATTCTTTATAACACTGGACATAGGGTATATAAAAGTAAGACACCCATTACTTCTGCATGATCTATACAAATATTTATGTAAGTAGTTTGGCGCGTTGGATTTACTTAATTTAATTCCAACTATCCTTCCTTGAATAAATAATTATAACCAAATAATATAAATTTCAATCTGACTGAAATAATATTAAAATTACCGGGGTCGAGGTTTGACACTGGGGGGGATTATTAGTCTAGGAATCTCATTCCCTTGCATCTTTAGAATCTTTATGCGGATAAATGGCACTGATATAAATATATATGCTGTTAGAGAAGTTTAAACCTAATTATCTACTATAACTTCCATTTATCTACTACTAGAATATCTACTAGAAACAGATTTTAATATTATCACTCGAGAATGCTAACTATTTGAAGAAAGAGATCAGTAAATGGAGGCTGTGAATCTCATTTATAACTTGAAAAGTAATATTTAAATTTATTATACTTCTTCTTCTTCTTCTAAAAGTAAAGATTGAAAAATGATCTCATTCAATTCACTTGATAATAATTCTTTAATTATCACTTGAGTAAACACACTAACAAATAATATTAAATATAATAATATGGGTTAGAGTATAATAAATATATCATAGTTACCTTAAATATTATTAGTTTAAATTAACTTCTTATGCTTCCCTGAGAGCATAAGAAGGTACATAACTAATTAGATTATATTGATTATATATATAGATTTTATTATAGTGGCTAATCTAGTAATTTGTTATCATTAACCTGGTGTTCGATTGATTAGCTTTTTAGCAGTTCATCATTAAAATTTCTCAGAATCTAGAAGATTTTATTTATTAGGCAAAAGCATCGTTTGGTGAGTCCTCTTTTACACTTTTATTTGAAAAAGCTTAAATAGGCTTATATATTCTTTAAAAAGAATTAGAGTTGATATGGGTGAAAAAAAACAAAAAGATAATCATTTTCTGCATCGTTCAAGCAAATGTCAATGATCAACACAAAGAAATGGATCTGGAATATAGGTAGTGAGTTAAAGAATGCTGTGATGTGTTCTAATTCTTTTTAGGTATTTTGCTGATGCTGTGCTTTTTTAATGAAATCATTACCACTGTATCAAATATGCTTTATCGATCAACATTTTTATTATATGACTTATGTAATTATTTTAATATTATATGAAATTATTTTTTTTGTCTTTTTAAAAGGAATAAATAGTATTACCAGTAAATTCTTCATAGCCGAGTCAGTATTTCTCGCCATCGACAATTTATTACCACGCCATACACAGTCATTAATACAATACAGACCCGGGCGATACATAATTGACTTGTAGCAATAGCAACCTCGTTATCTGCCCCCGGTAGCTTTCATTCAACAAAATTTCCTTGGCCACGGTTCGTTAGCCCGGGGCGCCGAAAAGCGTTCGGCGCTCAAATCCATACCGTACCCAATTCTCTATGGTTGAATAATTTTGCAAATTTATTTATTGTGATCCAGGTAACCCGTCTGGCCTCCCCGTCAGCCTCCACCCGGCTAAACAATGAGTGGCTTCGGCACCGGAGCAGCCAGCGACTTGCTCCAGGAAGGAATGTGCTCATTACGCGAATGGAACTCCCAGGAATATTGACTGATTGAGATAGCGTAAACTTTGCGCTTTGTAATTGAAAGATTGCCGAAACTTTTGTACCGACACGTTTTCAATTAAGCGGAGTAGTCGCCGGAGCAGGGCCCAACTTGTATCGCGCAGATGGGATGGGATGGGACGGGATGGAGATACCATCTCGGCGGGATCGTGCAATTAGCGCTGGTGAAAATAATTAATTATTCGTTTTAAAGGTGATTATTATTAATCGATGCTAATTTAGATAATTCGCAAAAGAGCCATACTAAAAAAATCAAATATCGACACTATATATTAATGTTTTATAAAATAATATTAAATGACAGCGAATTTTATTTCGGTTTCTAATAATAATATTAAAATTAAATATAATATCTGTTCAAAACTTTGTTAGTAATCTCCCATTTTTCAATAATTTGTGTCCTATAATAAAAATGTAACGGCTATAAATTAAAGAGGATCATTTCTAGTAATTCATGCCGTATTTATTTGGATAAGGGTTTGAAATTAAATGAAGATATCCAGATAATTTGAGATATGAATGGAAACATCTTGAATTCTCCACAGTGCTATATACGGATTAAAAAGTTCAAAAGTGGTGAGAATTGGCAAAATGAGACCTCTTAAAATCGACGATGACGCTTTAAACACATCAGTAGAGTCCGATATGTTTAAACCAATTAAGGAGTTGTCAGAAGACCTCGGTTATTCATGGTCAACAGTGAAGAATAATTTTAAAAGTCAAGAAAAAAGATAAACCAAGAATTTGGCTGCCGCGCGAACGATCTTAGAACAACGAATAGCTATTTTGCTAATTTTAATGTCCAGATATAAAACCGATCAGTTTCTTGAAAGCATTGTTACTTGGGATGAGAAGTGGGTTCACTACACCAATCTGAGGTAAAAAAAAATAATTTTCATCGAACCAGGTACCTGTGTCTACCCCTGGATCAAAAAGATTAAAGAAGGATCTGCTGAAAAATTATCAGTTTTAGTAAACAATCGATAACAATTGAAGATGACAAACAGCAATCATTAGGCAGGACAAAATAAGAGAGCTAGTTTTAAAAGTTCTGCAACATCCACAACGTTCACCTGACGTTACAACTTCAGACTATCACCTTTCTTAGTGTATGTAAAATTTGCTTCGTGAAATAATAATGTTATACTAGTCCAAAATCACCTGGAGTTATATTTTAATACAAAAAACTGCTGAAATTTTATAAAATATGGAAAAAAAATGTTCTTTTTTTAGGAGAAAGATCATAGATAATAACGGAAAATATTTTATAAAAAAATATGTGGCGGTTATTTCACTGGAGATAATTTGGCCGCGCTTTAATTTAAATATGTCCCATAATAATGAGTGACATATAATGCCTCTAGCGGTATCAAGTGGTGTCATTCCCTCCAACCAAATGATCATCAGCGCAACTGCCAAGGCGTCACGAAGGCGATGAAACCCTCTCTCTCTCTCTCTCTCTGTCTGTCCCCGGCGGTTAAAACGTTAAAACGTTTCCGCATTTCGCTCCGCTGTAAAGTCGCCATCTTGTGGCGCTTCACATGGATGCCGCCATGACGACTCTGGATACATCCTCTCGTCTTCCCCATGGCAAGGCACATCGACTAACAATTAACAGGTAAGCTGACCACTACAATCGCTGATGTTCTGGCTGCAGACCAAGCCTTAGTATCTCCGACACAACGCCGCGGACTGATACATTGTCAAATGGATCCTTAGTCGGCTTCTCGTCGGTATCATTAGATGCGTACTCCTTTGCAGATACTTCTGCAATAGCTCACCATGAGAGCCGTCACTGCTAGATCTCACTAATCAGGAAATACCAGGGACTGTACGCGTCACGCGTATTTTTTTCTTGTATTTTCATTTTTATCACAGGCGAAAATAAAGACCCGCAATGGTCCGAGACACGAATCCTTCTGTAGTGTTTTACTACGTTAATTAAACCTTTAAATATCTTAAACTGTTTTTATTTAAAATAACTTATTATCCAAATAACAAAAAAAACATTTCTTTCCACTATACTGAATATTATTGGTATGGTCCAATTATGCGCACTGCGCAGACGCACTGTCCGCTAACAGGCGTCATGCAAAACCGGCGTCCAATTAAATTTCAGTGACAGTGATCCACCACCGGTAGCGCGGTATCGCAGAATAAAATTCGCCAGATGACCGGACTGCGCAAATTGCAGCAGTGTCGCCGACGCTAAAAAGGGCAGCCGGAGGAAATTTATTGTTGCGGCGAGGGGCCGTAAATAAATCACGCAAACAATTGTATTGAATTTATTGTCCCTATTAGAAACAACGGGAACAATGCTCGGAATTGGTTTGCTTTCAGCTCGTCCTTAGTGCTTTTAAATCAACTCCATTACAAGCGGGCCCCGGGATAGCTTTATTGTGGACCGGCGCACGTTCGGCACCAATTCTGGAAAATGGCCACCGGCGTGTGCATCGGATCGGCGTCGGTCTAATTTAGCACTGCGCTTGCCGTGACCGGCCACGGCCGTCGCTGGAGTCACGTGGACGCCGACGAGTTAGAGAGGAGGGGGCAAAGGACACGTGCGCCATCGGACAACACTCAAGTCTGCAGACAACAGGCAGCAATCGACAAAAAAAGCATTCTAACTGGAATGGAAGTTGACTTTTAATAAATATTCAGTAGCAACCAATGAAATTTACTTAGGAAATTTTTCATAGAAGGATATCTCGAAGGTTTACATTACTCTTTAGACTGGGTCCTAAAAAACTGTGTTTTTGCGCGAAGTGGATTATTTGCTGGTGATCTTGTCTTAAAACCATCTTTCCTGAGCTTTCTCTATACCGTTTCAACACTGACATCGGTTCCTCTACCTCCGATAAACTCTGTTCTTATATCCACTGCAGTTTTAAATCAGTTGGTTGAGAATAGCTTTTTTAAAGATGATCTTCTTGAGCGGTTGTCTTCCGCTTTAGTCCTGTACGTTTTTGCGCTTTACAAAACCAGTCTTCTGGAATTTCTTCATAATTTTTATCACTGCTGATGACCAAACCCCATTTATTTGAGAAAACTTTAAATGTCCCAATTTTCGTTTAGTTGAGTTAATTTATGTTCATAACTTTTAATGGTTCTTTATTTTTTTATCTTACTTTCCGAGAAAACCAGGCAACTTGCTCTATTTCTTCTTCACACATGTTTGCTTTGCTGTTTTGTAGAATTATTTTATTTATATATATATATAGGTTTACGATTGAAATTCTTAAACTATTTTTATTTTGCTAGTCTATCACTTAATTCAGAGGCGTTATTGAAATCCATCTGTCTATTATTAAGCCAACATCTACAAAAAATGCTTAACAGTGATGATTATTTGAATATAATAAACAGTATGAAGCAGAATTACTGATTCTATCCTAATGGATTTTTTTAAACAATACGTTCTTCTACACTATTTTATATTCATAAATAATTAGAGTATTATTATTAATTAACATTTTTATTTTTATGAAACGTTATGTCTAATATAACCTAAAGTTAGATTAAATTAGATTAAAATTGTGCGTTGTATCAAAGAAATAAATATTTACAAAATTATGTAACAAGAAATAAATTGAATCTCTTTTGATTTATATTTTTTTTAAATTATATTTTAGAATAATATTAGTTTAAAGAGTTATAGGAAATAAAAAAATACCTCAATGGACTAAAATTCCTTATAAACAAAAATATGTTTTTACCTATAAAAAAAATATTCCTTTTATTTATAATAAAAATAACTAAATTTATAGCGCAGACAGTACTCGGAGGCTGACTATTACTATTATTATTATAAATTTATTTTATATTATCATTACATATAATAACAGGATTCAGTATATTCATCAATATCTTCTACAAATTAATATTTTTTTTATCAAAATTGTAATATTAATATAAACGATTATTAAAATCTACTACTAGATGAAATTTGTTTTTACGCATAAATAGTCATAATATTTATATATTTTTTTGGATGGTAGGTTCACAGCTCAAGGATATTGCTTAATCAATGTTTCTATTATTATAAATATTACGTATTGTAGTATTTTTTTATTGACGCGATAGTAAACTGACACCGAATTTATTTATGTATTCAAATTAAATTCGTCCGGCTATCATGTCACTTGATTTCATATCTAGAGTTGACACCTATCATCCGTACATGACACAAACAGTTACATCCAACAACAATCGATCGCTATCGGTCATCAAACCACGGAAGGTCTTTACCACCGGATGACCCGCGAGATTGTAACCATTACCGCCAATGACATCAGACATTTTTTTTACACGGCCGCGTAACACAATATCGAATTTTAGTGCTGCCGTCCAAGTCGTAGGAGTTAACCCGTTACGTGCACACAGCCGGTTGACCTTTCGATGGTAATCGACCAACAATCGGATGGGTAGCGGCGGCAGGCAGCGGCAGCAGCAGCGGCTTGGTGGATTGGAACCGATCCCGGCCGAGATAGGCTCGGGTCATTGTTGCAGCACTTGACGATGTAACTGCTTCGCAATTGTGTGCCCTATGCAGATTTTATCGAATAGGCGAACATGGCCGTGATTCGCATGTCTGTGCCGATGAGGGAAACAGATTTTACCCGACTGATAAATTTAAAAATGCTCTGGAAAAGCATTTGTAATGCTCAAAGATTATTATATCAAGTAAATTAGGATTAGATTGTCGATAGAATATTATACCATAGCATACTCTATAGCCAAAGAATAACTAAGGCTGAATTTTATTTTTTTTTGTCAATAAAATAAAAAATAATAATATTTTTTCTACAAAATATGAGCTTAAATTGTGAGGCCAGTATTTGAATTTATAAGTCAATAGTTTTATCCCCTCAGCCGATCCGTCACGACGGCTCGAAACCAACGGCTCTGACCGATGGGGTCTATTTTGTATGAAATGAATGTATGAAAATAGACTCTACTGTTCTATGAATAAAAATAGTTATTCATAATATATATTAGTAGACAAATCTCAAATAACGATTATATTCGGTACGGAGCAATACAAATCATTTTTTATGAGTTATTTAAGAAAAATCAAAGTCTTGGGGTCCCAAATACACCCCATCGGTACGTCTAGGTTAATCAAGACACGAAAGTATTTTTTTCTTAATTTTATCTTACTTTTATAATTTTTGTTTAATATAAAATTAAGTATTGTATCTTTTAAATATTTTAATTGTGTTATTTATTATAATTTTATTAATACGATTGCTATAAAAAATATATCTTAATGTGACCGAAACCGGCGACTCGAAAACAACCGCATCACTCGAAGGGGGTATATTACCGCATCACTCGAAGGGGGTATATTAGATACTCCAAGCATTTCAAGTCAAGATATTGATAAATTCTTCATAATTTTGACGATATTCTTGGCTTTTTAACTAATCAGGATGACAAAAAATGAAAACGCTCTCGGCGATGTCTCGCCGCAGACTGAGCTCTCGCAGCACGTGTCACTCGGACGTTTCATTCGCACTCGACACATGGTACCAGATGCGAGCCAGCGGACAATAATAAAAAATGATTATTTATATTATTTATTCGTTAGACCTTCTTAGATAAATACAAATAGATTGTAACATGTATGATTTATATTTAAAAAAATGCAGTATCCAATATACTCCGTCAGCACGATTAGGTTAAAAAAAAATCATTGGACCGAGACGGAGTATTATAAAATAGTACGGCCACAATTTTTTTTATAAAACTCTGTTTAAATTATAATCTAGATGTATATTATTATAATCTATGGTTTTTAGGCTTTTTTCTTCGCGGTTCGTTTTAACCTTTAATTGTATTGATTTGTTTGGCTTAAATATTTAACACACTGGTTGAGAGTATAGAGTATTTTTTAACATTCATATTTATTACACATTACATATATTAATATATATATATATATATATATATATATATATATATATATATATATATATATATATATATATATATATATATATATATATATATATATATATCATCATCATCATCATTTGCCAGTCACAAGGCTCAAGGAGGGCATGGACCCTACCGTAAACTCTCGCATGGTAGCGTCGAGGGCCAAAGGAACCTGAGTCTCACACGTGACGTGAGGGGCTCCTCGTGTCCATACCGCGGGGACCTGAGCCGTCTGCAAGCGCGGTTTTGTAAAGAGTTTCCCTCTGGCCATTGCTGGCATTGGACGTACATTTCCTCCTACCATGTTGAAAGTTATATATATATATATATATATATATATATATTTGACTACAATTCAACAAAAACATTGCAAAAATATGTACATGTTGCTGTACACACATCCTTGTGTGCATAAATAAATCTGGTCTCTAACGGAATTTTCACCACAGAGCCAGTATACCCTGGGAAGGAAAACCCTAATCTGTTGACCAACAATCGGTCTAGTCTCGATACTTTCGCTCCTCTTCCTTCTTTCTAGGGACCTCTGAGGAGGTCTTTCCCATGATGAAAGGATTGCTATTGCGCGACAGGGCTAATAATCACTTGCGACCGGCTACTTGAGACTCGTTTTGGGTAGATGTGCATATGTATGCCTGTGTATATCTATATAGGTGTGTGTGTGTGGTCGTTTGCTACTTGTCACTCGTGACTCGTTATAAGCAGATAACGCCTTAGAGAAGAGAACAAACGAATACCGAGGCAAACCCCTCTTACTCTGCCTGGACACAACAGAGAGGGTAAAATCCGATACCAACATGGTAGAAGATGTACGTCCAATGCCAGAAATGGCCAAGAGAGGGAAACTCTTTACAAAAAACCGCATACCAAGACGGCTCGGGTCCCCGCGGTATGGACACGAAAGGGGAGCCCTCACGTCACGTGTGAGACTCAGGTTCCTTTGGCCTCGACTACCATGCGAGAGTTTGGTAAGGTCCATGCCCTCAGCGAGTGAGAGCCTTGTGACTGGCAAATGATGATGATGATGATATATATAAGTGCCTGATTGATTTTGTAACAATATGTTTTTATAACTTATAAATTGTAAAGATTAGGTATATTTTTAATTAATTGTTATAACTGGTCTACAAATTTTCCTTTATTAAAACTATTTGTTTAATACCTGAACCATATCATGGAAAATTGAAAAGCGGTCAGGGAAAGTTTTTATTTATCGGATCAAATAATATAAATGCTTTTTATTATTTTCCTATAAATAAATATAATCAAAGTAACTAATATTAGGGTGGAAAGTGTTAAAGGAGGGCATTTTTTTGTCAATTATCTTTAAAAAAAATGTAAAACGGCAGAGCTTTATTTTTTCGACCGTTTATTTTGGAAATTTGATTGCATGAACCATCATGGAATACTCTGCTTAGGAAACAGAGGAATAGCTTTTTTTGATCGGATACAAATAGCGTACTCTCATTTTCATAAAACATTTTTCTCAATCATTTAAAAAATCTACTCTAGTTTAATGTATAAAGCTTATCATAAATTCAAAATTGCTTTTTTAAAAAAACTGAAATTATTTTAAATACATAATGGTTCCACATGTTTATATTAGCCATCTTATTTGACTGAATTTGCTTTAGTTAAAATAATTGTGAACATCTTAAAAACCATAGAATGAATGAGAAGTACAGCTTTTTTTAAATAAAAGTCGGAGTAACAGTTTTATAAGATAAATATATCTAAAACTACAGTGCAGAACCTTTTCTCTTAACCAAAGGATGTATTTCCAGCGTATTTTTAAATGATAAAATAATAATAAAATGAGACATATTACTATAGATGATAACTATATATTTTATCTTTTGAAGAGCGTAGTATATTATTTATGTATTAGAACTAAGAGAAAATAAACACAATAGTAAATAAATTACTCTAATCTACGTTGTGATTGTAATTTTAATATCTATTGATTAGTGTTATTATTTTTTAACTGAAGAAAATTGCTGTAAATGGTTTGATTGCCAATTATAATAACTGTATATATCAGATAATCAAAATATATCAAATTAAATAAAAGCAATGATTCTCATATTAGTAAACCGATCAAATGTAAATATTTATTAAATTAAAATTTATTTGTTCGTTGATGGGTTTTTCGTATTTTATTAAAACTTTAGGAAAATTATCGTTTTATTGATTGTAGTATCGAAACAGCATTCGATACTATTAAAATAATTTTTGAAGAATATATTTTTCCATTCTTTGGATACTCAAGTAAAACAATTATGAGTATTCCAAGAAAAATAATGCAAATATTAGGTAGAGTCATAAATAACGTCCGATTTTTTCATATATTTTTATTTTGCTTAAAAAATTAATAAAATTATATTATTATACAATATTATGTAATCACCACTGTTAAATATAGCCTTATTCCATTTTATTGACAAATTATCGATCCCCTCATACAATTGCGTACATAGATTTACGTGCTTCTTACTCTTTATTTTCAGAATTCTCATTTTGTTTCACGCGCTGCGCTGTCTACCTTACTCATTTCTACCCTCCGACCTTCTTGGCCATTGCCCTACCTTTAAGCCCCTCAATAAGAATTTGCCAGATCAACGTAGAATGGTTAATTGCTGCAAAATCAGATTACCTCTCCAGATTGACGATGGAACAAAGCATGAATATCACCGTATGGTCCCTGGCGGGTTCCTCACCGCAGGGCCGGTGTGCCCTGGGAAGGAAAAACCCAACCTGTTGATCAACTAATAACTGTTTACACTTCTGTTTATGCTTAGAATTAATCACGTCAAGGTCTGTAGAAATGCATGCTTTAGAATAACCACGTAGAGGAATCTAGAAACAATTCTTTGTATCTCTGTCACCAGTAATTGGTATAGAGATGCGACTATCCCGGGCTAGGTTGACCCGGCTCTCTACCCACCCAAGGCAAATGCCAGGATAGTTTCTTGAGCCGTTTCCCATCACATTACCGCTTCCTACAAACTCGCTCCGTCCTTTAGTTCCCAGGCCGTAGCGGCAACGAGGAAACTCGTTCGGATGGAAGCAATGTCGCACCCGGTGACTGTTTTAGACTATCGCTAAGGCGTGCAATGTTGGCCTACCGCCCCTCCGTAAGGCTAGTAGGCTAACCTGCACCTGGATTACGTAGCTGACTAATGTTGTTCTTGGCGTGTCTGAAATGACGGAGGGAAACCCTACAAACGACGAGCACGCAAAGAATGGCAAAGTAAAAGCCATACGAAATCATCATCATCATTGGTGGGTTTGCAGTGAAAGAAATTGTCAAGGGTCTGATTGAATTATTCATCATTAATTAAAGTTTTTCTAATAAAAAAAATCTGTAAAGAATAGGAAAGATGATAGTCCGTAAAAGCAAGATCTGAGGAGTAGGGTGGATGTAGCAAAGTAGACCAGTTGAGGTACACATACAATAAAGTTTTCTTGCTATGAATATTGGCTTTAGGGTTCGGTAGGGATGGTTGATCCTTATACAACTATTGTCATTTGTGGACAATATTTTTATAGATGATCCATTTTTCATCGCCTGTTATTGTCCTGTCCAGAAAAGGCTCTATTTTATGCTGTGAAGTCACTGAGACCATATTTAGGTTACTGAGATTATGTGGTATCCATATGCCTAATTTGCTGACTTTTCCCAAATTTTCCGGAATGTTAGATATTTTTAGAATAAACTGAAATTAAAAATAATATTTGGAGAGAAAACATAAAAATCAACGATGATTCGAGAGGTTTTCTGATTGTTGACATTTTTTATTTTAAATAAAGTCCTGATTATGCTAACTCAGGTGAATGAGAGATAGCTTAGTCCAGCATATTCCTTTTAAAAATCGCTGTAAAGAAATTAATGCCGATTTTGTAAAGTAAAATGGCCGGGAAACTCTCACGTTATTCACATGAAATGTGCAGATTCTAGATGGCTATGCCGATATACAGTGCAAACATCTTTAGACTATCCCATGGTGAACTCCCCTCATCGATAACCATGTTCTGATTAGCCCCGTCCGCTCTCGGCAAACAAGGAAGCAGCGCTCCGTGTCCGGACTCTGTGCGTGTTGGGCCCATTGTTCCGCGGCCATCATTGTCGTGCCTCACCTATTCCACCTACCTGCTGCTTTAATTTAATGATAATTTGACGGCACCACTTCGATTGTTCTGAGCCAACAGTAATCAGCCGAACTGTTCAACAGCACAAATAAATTATGGCGGCGGCAAATGAGCGGCACGTACGGCACCGGCGCACTAACAGAACGCGATTAATTCCTGGAATACAAATATCTCATTATATGGAAATCACATCTCCTGGCTATTGTTGTACATGCAGACGTCAGTGCTATATCATTTTCAATTACTATTGCCTGTTCAGGGATGGTGTAAAACCATTAGACTTATGTCATACGCTACCGTTAGCTACTAGACTGTGCTGCAATAAAAACTATCAAAAAACTATAACATATATATATTTTTATAAAATACTTAATGATTTGTCAATTCTGTGTCATCTTTTATTCAAAACCTCAACTGATATTCAAATTTTCTAAAACAGTTTAGGTTAGAGTCGTTATTGCGATAATGGTTATTCAGCTTTTTACTTATATGCGACAGATTTTTTAATACTTCATTGCTGCTATCGTCTGACTCAATGCTAGATTTTAATTTAATTTTCGTCTAAGTACATTGAATCTCGTTGATACAAAAAAAGTGGCAGAAAAAAGTTTGAATTATTTTATCTTAAGTTGGTATTCTCATATAATTAATATTTAAATATTCAAAATAATATACATAGAATATATGACTGTCAATAGACTGCACAGTTGCGGCTGTTAATTCTTCCAGTGTTGGCGTTTTTAACTTTAATCTGGGGAACGGTTAGAGTATTCTATGGGACCTCTTAGTCCAAGCAATATGCTTGAAAGATTCCCATCAAGATATGCTCTTACATCACGATGATATTGTGAATATTCTCCGTCTTATAAGAAATAAAAATCACCATTTTTACTAAAGTCCTCACAAATGCGTATTAAAACAGATTATTATAGTAAATTCAAGTATTTGGTACTCGTTGTTCTGCTAAAAGAGGATCTTCCGATTAATTCTTAGCATAATTTTCATGGCATTCTTGCATAGCTTGTGTGTTGACAGTTGGCCAGTCGATAAACTGTGCCTTCAGTTCTAATTGTAGCTTTATTACTCCAAAGAGTCCAAGTACTTGAATTTACGACTTCGGACTGAGGTCTAAGGACTTTTTACTACAAACTTTACTACAAACACCTCTCCTTGTTAAACCTGGAGATCAGGATACATCCTCGTGATGTAAATTATT
>JAGXCT010035517.1:22913-67421 GCA_022495035.1 Philopotamus ludificatus | reverse complement strand
GCCGCACTCAGATGCAGAATCGTGTTTAGACCCGCCGCATTGAAAGGGTTAAGATGCTTTTGAACACTCGACCATCAGTATCGACATTGTTCGCAATTTTTTCAATGGATAAAGTTGGATTGCTTTCGATTTCGGCATTGCTTTGTCCATTTTATCATGTTTTCCATTCCGGGACATTTTTTAAAATCAAAATTTCCTGGTCGAAGTTTTTTGATCCATCTTTGACACTTGAGACCATCCAAATATTCCTCCAGTACACCAGAAATGTTTTAATTGGAATTTGTTGCATTCTCTCTTTTCAAAAAATGTTAAAGCATAAAATTTACTCGGTAAAAAATTTGAACTTTACTTATTACAAATTACTCTTGGTAAGTATAGTCATCGAAATAACACAAAATGCAACTTGAAATAGGCAGCAGTCGAAGCACAATTAATCAGTGAATACAGTCGGCAAAAAGAACATTCTTTTTCGGTACTCCTATTATTTAATTCAGTTTGTATATATTTTATTTTCAGTTGAAAAAACGTGAATTAGAGGACAATCTGCATTTGAGAAAATGTCAAAACGAACACGCCAAATTAGATTTAGAAATACAGCAGCTCGAAGAAAAAGTCGGCGAATTAAACCACGCCTCGTTGTCAAAGGAAAAAAACGATCTTATCAACACGGAAAATAGCACCATTGTCGAAATCGCCCGAAAAGAGGGAGAAATAAAACAATTGCACGAATCCGTCGATATTGCTAAACGAGAATTGAAACAGAAGCAGTATAAAAACGTCGAGGAGGAATACAAATCGCAGATGTGCGAATTGGAAATATTAAAAGCGGCCGATAAAGATATAAAAGATTACGCGTTCGCCATGGACTGTTGTCTGATGAAATATCACAAGGATAAAATGGAAAAAATTAATTTCACCATCAGGTAGTTATATTAATATTAATCAAATTCATTATTAATTCGTATTTATATTCTAATAATACTGTTTTATTTTAGAGATTTGTGGCGGAGTATTTATAAAGGCAACGATATCGATTATATCGAAATCAAAACTGACGAAAGCACGATGAAATCCACCACCACCGGAAATAGACGTGTCTACGATTATAGGTATAGTTTTATAATTAAAATGCGGACCAATTACTTATTTTACATTCATTTTTTGCTTTAGCATGGTAATAAAAAAAATATAGAGAGTAATAAACTTGAGAATTTGTCACATTGTTACTTATCTGACACAATGAATGAAGAAAAAAATATATTAAGTCTTTATTCTCAATTTAAGGTTTGCAAAATGTCTAATTATGAGTTGAATGTTTTACATTTCAATGTTTTTTTGTGTTCAAATTTGTGCCATCTGACTGTCTTTTATCATTTTATTTGTCTTGTGTTCAACTGTGTTTATTGAAATTTTTCCTAAAAAATACTTTATAGTTTCCCATAAATAGTAAATGTTCATCAAATCCCAAAAGTGCAAGGCCGAAGCGGAAGCATTTGAGGCCGGGGCTTATAATTATGCTTGCTAAATAGTGATTTGACATAATTCTAGTTTTTATAATGATAGCTAAAATAAATACATTTAATGAACATTTACTAAATTTGGTAAAACCATTTTTTAAGGACTCCAAAAAATTAACTTAACCTTGATTCAACTCAAAACTAAGTTGTGTTCTTAGCTGTTAGCATGAATTATTTAATTCAGCACTCCAGTTGGGCGATTTTAGATACTATAGAAATTACATTAAAATTGTCACTAGCATAATATTTTTTAAATATTTATTTTCAACGAAAATATATCCCAACTCACCAGTGAGACACTGGCTTTCAAGTGGATTAAACATTCATTATGAAGTTAAATTGGTCATAAGTCAATTTATGGAAATGGATAAATCTAAATGTTTATTAAAACATAAATAAATAAATAAATCATACGCCCTATCGGGTCTAAGAGGGGCTCCTGCTTAGGGCCTAATAATATAAGGGGCCTCAACCTGGCAACTCAGTATGTTAGACAAAAATATAGGGAATACAAAGCGGAATAAACTTAAAACTAACCGACTCTATAAGACAGAAATTAGGATTAATAGAGAAAATTTAAATTTGTTGAAGAATATTTTCATTTAAACGTTTTTAAAAAAATTATAAATGTCATAGAAATTTACTGAAATGGATCCAGAGTTTTTAAGACAAAATTATTGCTAACTTGTGTTTACTAATCCAATTTTAACAACCGCCAGAATTACCAAACCTTTTTCACTCTTTACACTTCTAGTCGAATCTACGAGTTACTCTCATTATATATTTTTTACAAATTTATTAAAAAAGATATCCATTGGGAAAATGAATAAGGAGCATCCATAGGGTTTGATCTGATATCCGATTAAAAAAGGCATTATTTTTTTAAATTAAAAAAAAAATTGGTTCCTGACAATGTGTCAGGAACGACTAAATAGACAAGTAAAACACAACATTGATTACAAGATAGATAATATTTTAGATTATTCTGAAATAATCAGTGAATTTGCTACGGTTTGCTAAGCAAAACTTATGAAAAATAATTGAATATAATAATTAAAAAAATATTAAATACCATTGATTTTTTTTTCTTGCCCACAAATTTATTTTAAATTAAGAAGGGCTTCTAAAATAGTAGTTGCCCTGCGCTTCATATTTTCTCTGAAAGGCCCTGCATATTATTTCTGTTTGATAAAAAAAAAAACCCAGATTTTTTTTCTCCGAAAATCTTTTAGTAAAGACCATTATTATATCACACAAAAAATCTGTAGTTATTTTTTCCTCCAAACTAAAAGTATCATAATTATTTCAGAGTGGTTCAACGTAGAAACGATGTTGAAATAGATATGAGAGGAAGTTGCAGCTCCGGACAGAAGGTCCTCGCGTGTCTGATCATACGTATGGCACTAGCAGAGACATTCAGCAATCGGTAAAATATATAAACATATTAATTAAATACAGTTTTATACATATGGATATTTTCGCAGGTTCGGCGTGCTGGCATTAGATGAACCGACGACGAATTTGGATAGAGAAAACGTTCTCGGTTTATGTGTGGCATTACGCGACATGGTAATGACGCGCATGAAGCAAAATAATTTTATGTTTATTATTATTACGCACGACACGGAATTTCTAACATCGTTGGGCAGTATCGATAAACTACGGCACTATTACAAAGTCTCAAGAAATCAAGAAGGAAAGTCCAGAATAACGAGAGAAGTGATGCGTTAATAATTTAATAAGCAGCTATATATTTTTTTATTGTTAATAATTACGCCGTTAAATATTTTATATGCTTGTTGGTAAATAGATGAATAAAATACTCGCTTAAATAAAAATATATATACTAAATTTTCTTTTCTTTCATCGGATATAATATAAAATAATTTATTACATCAATATTTTACAATAATACAAATAATTCAGATATAAATGCAACATTTAAGTATTACGCCTCAACGCTGATGACATTAGACAATACTTCTGATATCTTGGAATCCAACGTCATCAAATTACTCTCTTGGAATGCGGCGATAGATATTCCCAATTGCTCGGCGATAGACGCAGGAGGGAATATTTGATTGATAGACTTTTGCATATAAGGTATCAATTCATTGATAAAAATATTACAATACAGAGTGAACTGCTCTCTCTCCGTATCGGTAAACGTCTGATTTTCTCTATTGTAGAACGCTAGCAAATTTTTAGCGACATTCCTTAGTGAATTGGATATGCCGTCTAAAACCTCCTGCGCCAAACAAAGAGGTGCCGTAACTCTCATCGTATTTAACGCACACAATATGTTATTACAATATTCGGCCAACGGATAAAACTCCAAAAGACTCTCCGGAGGATTATTTTGATTCTGATCGGCGTCGCTGACATTTTTCTTCGACAGTTTCGATTGGTTTTGTAATTTATACTGTTTCATTTCGGTTTCGAAATATCCGTCTGCTTTCAACATTGCCTTTTTGAACTCGTTGGAGATGATATTTCGAAACAGTGGTCCAATTATTCCGCGCATATCTGCTCCGACTCTTCCGAACGACAAGCAAAGATACATGCATTGATTAATAAGCGATTCGAATGATGCGTCGACTTCTTGCGACGCATTTTGCTCCAAGATCGTGGTCAATCTATGAACCTAAACATTCAAATATATAAAAACAATATTAATACATAAATAATATATCATTAAATTACCTTTTCTTTTAACCAGCTCGATAGTGCAGAAATGCCATTTAAATCATCGCCTTTCAATTTAGAATTCTGCGTATCGGATAAAAATATAGCTTTGTGTTGTGTTAATATATTGAATAAATGAATCCTGTGCAATTCGACGATTTTTCTTAAATATTTATCATCTAAAAATATAATTATACATTTTTATATGGCTTGGTGTAAAAGTTTTGACATTTCTGTATGATCCTAGCAAAAACTGTTTTAAAATTTTCCTTTTATATATAAAAAGTTTTCCCTCTTTCTATTCTGTTTTGGTATTACAGGGTACAGTATTTTATATTTTTCAAAATGTCAGTCGATAAAGTGCATTTATGTCATTGTATCTTTAACGGATTTCTCATCACTAAACCAGTATGCCCTGTGGAATAAGGAAAACCCTAAATTGTTGACCAATAAATGGTCTAGTCTCGATACTTTCAGTCCTCTTCCTTCTTTTTAGAGGATCCTCTCTTTGAGGAGGTCTTTCCCATGATGAAAGAATTGCTATTGTGCGACAAGATTAACCTATCCCTCACAGCGGCTCAAAAACGTCCAAAGCGGGTCTATCATAGACCCCAAGCATTTCAGGTCAAAAAATCAAAAACTTGGGGTCACCAATTTGCACGGCTAGGTTAATAATCACTTGCGGCTTGTGAATTGTTATAAGCAGACAACGCCTAGAGAAGATGAGAATGAATACCGAGATAAACCCACTCCTACTCGCCTTGACACAGTCGGGAGGGTAAAATCCGATACCAACAGTGGAAGAAGATACATGTCCAATACCAGCAATGCCCAAGAGAGGTAAACTCTTTACAAAAAATAGCATACCAAGACGGCTTGAGTCCCCGCTGTATGGACACAGAAGGTAAGCCCTCATGTCACATGTGAGACTCAGGTTTCTTTGGTTTCAACTACCATTTGAGAGTCTAGTAAGGTAACACTCAACGAGTGATTGTCTCATGGCTGGAAAATGATGATTATACTGTATGAATACCGTAAAGGCAATACCATGACTGTGGCAGCTAAAAACATTTGGGATGTGTATGGAGAAGATGTCCTCAAATACGACTGATTCAAAGGTGGCTTACAAAATTCCGATCTGAAGATTTATCATTGACTGATAAACCACGGACCGGACGAATTTAAAGCCTGACGACAACAAGTTAAAGTCAATCAACTGTAGTGAGACATTTGAATCGTACAGGGATGGTTTCTCGGTACAACATTCGGATTCCTCTTCAATTGTAAGCTGTCAATTTATTGGACCGTGTTTCAACATGTGTTGCTTTGAGTGTGAGATAAAATCAAGGCCCTTTTTTGCATTGATTGGTGATTGGAGATGAGAAATGAGTAGTATACAATAACGGAAAAGACATTGGGGTATATCTGGACAAGCCCCATTACCAATTTCGTAGACCAAAATAAATTTAAAAAAAGTAATGTTTTGTGTTTGGTGGAATTGCTAGGGTATTTTGTACTTCAAACTCTTAGAATGTAATCAAACAATTAAAGCGGAAAGATATTCTTAACAATTAACAAAATTAAACATCTCCCTTAAAAATATAAACCTTCCAAGAACCGATGGAGATTATTTAATTGATTAAATCAATAAAAAAAAAGCAAAGAAATTAGCATCAACCCAATATATTAATAATAAAATAAAATATATCATCATCATCATTTGCCAGTCACAAAGCTCTCACTCGCTGAGGGCATGGACCTTACCAAACTCTCGCATGGTAATCGAGGCCAAAGGAACCTGAGTCTCACACGTGACGTGAGGGCTCCCCTTTCGTGTCCATACCGCGGGGACCCGGAGTCAAGCCTGGTAGCATGCGGTTTTTTGTAAAGAGTTTGGTTCTTTGGCCATTGCTGGCATTGGACGACATCTTCTACCATGTTGGTATCGGATTTTACCCTCTCGACTGTGTCCAGGCAAGTAGGAGGGGGTTTGTCTCGGTATTCGTTTGTTCTCTTCTCTAAAGCGTTATCTGCTTATAAGAAGTCACGAGTGGCAAGAAGCGAGCGACCACACACACACACCTATATAGATATACACAGGCATACATATGCACATCTGCCCAAAACGAGTCTCATGTAGCCGATCGTAAGTGATTATTAGCCCTGTGGCACAAATTTATATATATATATATATTTACCATTATCATTTATGGCCTCTTCTAATGCCGTATCGAACCAATTTCCTCGAGCTTTTAAGAAATGCAATTGCAATCCTTCGCTTACGTTTCGTAATCTATTACTGTTTGTCTTAGAATTATATTCAAAATCTTGCGATAATACATTTGGATCTTCCATAGTTGATTCGTATACAACATTAGCTCTGCGTAGATATCCCAAAATCTGCATAAATTAAATTGATTAAATCATAAATCATATGAATTAATTATATTGCTTTTGATTCAATACCTGTAAACATTGAGGAAGCGGCAAATCGTATCTCAATTGATTGAATAAATGGTAAAGAGTTTCAAACCACAATTTGGTAACCTCCGATGCAATCGTCTAGAAAATATGCATTTATATGATAAAATAATACATTTAAATAAATAAAACAATAATATAATTTTAAATACTTGGATCGCAGTCAAATTTTTATATTTTCGCGATAAATTTCTGATGTACGCAAACAAATCGAGAGCGCTATCGTAATCTGAATTATTGAGCGCTGTTTGCATCAATGTCGGCAGTTCTAATATTCCAAGTAAATGTTCACTTTGATATTTAATCTGATCATTGAATCTAGAACATACGAGAATGAGTCAAATTCTTTTGTTATTATTAAATCTATCATTTATAAAATACGCATACCCTCTTTCACGTAATATTTCTTTGGAAATTGTCGAAAAATGTTCACATTCTGTTATGAACTTGGGCGTTTTTTCAAGAACTGCTCCCAATTTTTCCTTTGACTTATCAAAATCTTTTATAATCCTATCTGAATATTCAGCGGTCTCTACGAAAGCCCGATAATTCGCTAAAGCCAGCTCTTGAGTTTGATCAGTCAACGTTTTCGTCTCATCATTCAAACACAACGGCTCAGAAAGGATCTGTTCAAATGTATAATTACCAATTTTTGATAAATAATCGGCTGTAGTCGAATCTTCCAAAAATGAATCTAAAATAAGAGCAAGATGTATATTTATTTGATATTTTTTGTTCAAATGAATGATGATGTATAAACAAACCGTCAACTTTTCCTAATATAATTTTTAATACGTTGGAAACTTTAGATTCCATAATTAAGGTTTATATAGATCTTGAATATTAAATTAATAGCGATAAAAAAGCCGAGGACGTAGTCAATATTTGACAGCTGTCATTATAACATTGGTAATAACACGTTAAAAATTTACCATCATCAAACCATGCCTAATATTATTCTAATATACATTGCTAAATGCACAATTCTATTCATAAAGTTATATATATTTAAAAATATTTTGTTTAAATGAATAATATATAGTGAAACTCCGTTTTTACGTGCCCCAAATTCACGTTTTTCCACTTTAAATTTTTATAGTCCCGTTTTATTTTATTACCCCGTTTCTAACCCCGAATCTATGTTTTTGTTCCATTTACGTTTTTTATCATTTCCTTAAAAAACGTAAAAACGGGATTTCACTGTATAACATATAACAACCATAGGTTTATTATAATTTAAATATATTTTTAATCTAATAAGAATCAATTATTTCATATTACTATTCTGTATTGTTAAAATTGATATGTAATAATATTCAAAATAAAATAATGATGCGTGTGGTACCAGTGTCGACGACATAACCTCAGCGGCATTTTGACAGATGTCCTCAATAATTTTAAAATAACATGTGAGGTTAGATTATTTAATATCTGAATCGACCTGAAATATATTATCGTTATGCGTATAGCTCATGATTAGATAACTAATTATTTTGATTTCATACATCATTTTAGATACTGTTTAAATATGGTTTATACGGAGGCGGGTAAAGCACCCAGTGATGGTATACGTGTGAGTGCAAATGAAGCAGCACAAGCACAGTGGGAAATAATAAACGATTGGAAACCGAAATATGAAGTGTGCGTCCATAAACTCGTAGAATTATGCATTGTCGTCTTTTATATACTCATAAATTTTCATTCACAGTTGGGCTTTGACATTTGGACAATTTATCAAAGGAACAGTATGCGGACTGACCGGATTTTACATAAATACATACTATCGTAGAAAATTAAAATTGGGCAAGTACGGGCATACTACGTCATATCTTCCGATGGTCATAATACCTACTTTTATATCCGGATTCTTGAATTTCGAAGTAATAATCTTAATATTTAGACCTATCGTTATGAATTGTTAAATTTGTAATAAAATTAATATCTTGTTGTAGTTTGTGACTTCGAATATAATAATAAGGAAAGATGTATGCGAAGTGTGTACCGAAATCAAATCCTTAGCCTTTCAAGGTCTCATCGGAGTAGGATATCCATTATTGTTGGGACCAGCTATCGGTTATTTTGTAAGCTATATAAATTTTATTTATTATTATTAGATATATAGTATATTTTATATATTTATTTTTTAGATGGCCAGTAACTTCAACACGTGTAGAATTCCGGTTATTAATAGGGAGCCCAAAAAAATGTGGGAGTTTCATAAGGCGACATCGCGGCATTTGTATAAAGGATCTTTAACCTATATGCTAGCCATCAACTTGATAACGGCTTCAGTAATGACATATTTTGAATTTAAAAATTTCTACTCACTAGAGGAAAAATTAGTGAAAATTGAGAAAGATCTTATTGCAAAGGGGATTGTTTTCCAATAGATAATTTAAATGAATACTTACCCAAATAATGTTAGCCGTTCAATTTACAAAATACAATTAAAAAGCCTAACCTTCAATTTTGTATGAGCGCATACAAAATTACAAATGTTTTATATTTTTTGTATATGAATGAAAATATTCTTTCTATTCCATTGAAAATAACCGATGACATATTTTTATTTGTTCATTGGATCCATAAATTATCATAGAGTTAATGCAATCATAATATTCCATCAAGACAGCGTTTTTGTTGCCGTTCCTTTCTAACATATTTTGTCTCAGCCACACCTAAAACTAGGCGGCCATCTTAAAAAATTAAAAATGGCTGCCATTTGCTTTGGTTTCATCCCTATTTAAAGTAAAGTGTTAAGGTATAAATTTGTCTGAAACATCGAGGAATAGTCCATCATAAGCTACTAAATCTAATAATGGACGGTAATAGTGTTGCAATTTCCAAAAAAATACACGAAAAACGTTCATTCATCATCATAGGCGAAATTGTAGCAACAACCCTATTGTAGAGCTCTGGCTTCATCCAACACTTTTCTCTATTCTATCCGGTCTGCTGCTATGTCGCTCCATCTTCCGGTAAGATTCAATGATGCGGTATCCCTTTGTACACAATTCAACCACCTCAGCTTTGATTTTCCTTTCCTCCGGGGACAGGAAGGCTTGTTAACGATAAACCTTTTCAGAGGTTGACTGTCGCACATCCTTGACGCGTCTGACCCACCGGAGTCTGGCCACTCTAACGACAACTGTGACTGGTATATCCTTGTATAGTTGGTACAGCTCCTCGTTGCTTTGGATACGCCATTCTCCGTCATCAAATATGGCTCCAAATATTCGTCTCGGAATTCTCTTCTAAAGGGTATCCAATTGTCGCTCATCTTGTTTTCTCAAAGTCCAACATTCAGACCCGTATGTTAGGACGGGTCTGAATAGACCATCCACTTCTTTTGGAATCATTTCTTCCCGCTAAACCTATGAATATATGAAATCCGGGTACTCCCACTGCACCTTGACTTGTATATAATCCAGGCCAGGGACTCTAAAATTCTTTAATTTTCGGACTGCTGCGACAACTTCGTACCAGTCAGTGGGTTGATTTTTCCTTCTTCACTCTCGTCGGTTAAATGTTTGGCGATTGTCATCTCCTTGCAAGTTTGTTGCGATATCTGTCTGCCTCTAAATTGGGATGCAGTAATTTAATAAAATGTCTTGAACATCTTGCCAAGATCTCCAATTTGTCGTAGAGCAGTTGTCCGTTTTTATCCTTACATACACTGGCATCTGTTTAAATTCTTTTTGAGTCATTTGTTTTTTTATATAACATTTTAGGACTTACTAATTGGAAGAAAAACGATCAGTCGTCATAAATTGATCCTTTAATATACCTTTGCAATTTCTTTGATGTGTATTGTGCTAAATTGGCAAATATGTCACGAAATCTGACGAGACGATGAAAGAGCAAGGAGTTGATTTTAGTAGTAATTGAGTGTTTTATTTCTGAACTTTATTGTAGGACGAGTAAGTGGATTGGATTGATATATTAATGGGAGGAATAAATAACGCATTTTTGTTGTAATGTATTTTTATTTGTGGCTTGTAGCTGCGGATAAAATACCATAATCGATATTTAATTGATTTACAATATGTGGACGAGTTATAAATTGTGAGTTATCGGTACTAATTAGTCATTCTTACGTTCTGTTTCATCAATATAAAAAACCATCTACATTTACATCGGTGAATTTCAACAACTTTAACAATAACAGTTACAAATTAAATTTAATTAACTAAAGCGAATATATATATATTGTAATTTCACTACAATTATACGAGTGCATTATTATTACGGCACTCAAAATCATTCATTAAAAGTCTCAGAGTATCAATACAAACTCAGTATAAAAAATTCAGTAATATAAACACATATTTGCTGCACAAAAAAAAATCATTCAAACATAATATTCAGTCATTGTAATGCCTCATTGAACACACCTGGGAATGATACGTCGTAAAATGGCAGTGCACGGTATGACACTTCAGAATTGGGGTAATAAGAAAATTGTCCATCTACATACGGGACTTTGTACAATATTGGAAGCATGGCAGTGGCGGTTCGGTTCGACGAATAATTCATCGGAGGATACGGCGGCGTTTCCGAACAAAACGCAGCACTCCTCGGATAAAGAGGTAGTCCGGTATTCTCTTTCAAGGCGTGCGGTTCGCCGACGTCAAACGGACCGCGGACAGATGAAACTGCGATCGGGAATCTACAATCGACGTACCCATCGGGAGCGTCGGAATAATTGCCGCCGTCAAAGTGTATACCCGTCGGAAATTTAGTATCATAATGCACCCCACGTCCTCGTATATCACACTTATGTGTCGTCGATACAATATTGAACACATTTTCCTCACAATAATTTACCCTGCATACTTTCATATTGTTACGATTCACATTCACGTTAGACAGAGACATCACTTTCAGATCAGGGGTTAATTGAGGTTTTCTCGCATGGTGAGAAATGTTATTAACAGGCTGTAATGGCGGGCAGTCTGGGCGGCGCTCGGCGGGCGACCCAACCGGGGCGTAGCGCTAGCACTGTTGGTCCATATATTCTTGGTAAGTGGCGGTCACTTCTTCGGATTGATAACGCGTCAGTTTAATGCTGCGTCTCATTTCCGACGTGATGTGAGCCTTGTAACCGCCCTTGCGTAGCAGAGAGTCTATAGTTTGCACTTGGTCCCAGCCTGAAATTCAAAATTGATAAATTAGATGTACCCGTAAGATTTTCCATTTCAACAATACTGAGGTTCACTAACTTATTTCGATTTAAATGGATTTTGCATTGTTTGATTTTAAACCAGAGGCTCCTAGTGTGGGGTCAGTAGTCACTAGTGAGGGTTGAAGCAATCTACGGGGATGCTGTTAGTGCAAGGCAAATTTAAGGAGTGTTAAGGATCAAATTTGTCAAGGAGTTATTTGCAAAAAAAAATTAGATGTGTTAAAAGAAAGTACGCATCCTATTACGCCAAGTTTGTTCAGCTCTCCTATAGAATTTCCTCTAAATCTCCGCTTTTTACAAAATTTATTTAAAATGTCATGATACGGATAAAGAATTTATCAATATCGTGACTCAAAATGCTTGGAGTCTCTGATAGACCCCCTTCAGACGACTCGGTCGTTTTCGAGCCACAGTGACGGATTGGTTAACCGCTTCAGTGCCGTAAGGACACCGGTGGCCCCTGTCTTTGCATATTAACGCTCTATTTCGCTGACATTAATTCTAGTACCCGTCCCTCTGCTTTTATCTGAATTTTATCTGGGGACTTATCGAGAACTGTATAAATACAACTAAATATAAAACTTATAACAAAACGAACATTTGACCTAAAATATGGACTTGGGATAGTCATATTTTATATAATCAATAAATAAATAAGTCTCATGTTACACTTACAGTCAACCCTCCTATAGGGTTTCTTCTAAATCGCTGCTTTTTACAAAATTCCTTGTCAACCAAAGAGCATTGAACCTTTATTTCGGTGAGCAATGTATTATATATGTATATGTAATTTGACCTCGAAAATATTAATATTCTGTAGAAAGAAGCAATTTAGAGGAAACGTTATAGGGTTAACTGTATTTATTTATTTGACTACGATGGATGAATGGAATAACGGAAAGATTCCATATAAATATTCTAAGGATGCAAGGGAAATGAGTCTCTCACATTAATATTCCCCCAACCGACACTGGTTAATTTTAACACTATTTCAGTTGGATTGAAATTTTATTATTTGTTTTATAAATATTTATTCAACGCAGGATAGATGGCATTAAATTAATAAATTCCATCACACTAAACTACCCACATAAATATTATTTTTATAAAACACGTAGAGGTAATGGCTGTCTTCCTCTTACATACTCTCTGGCCAGTGTTATAAAGAATTCCCTGAATTTATAGTTTTCACTACAATTTCAAAGAGAAAAAATCTGAAATTTCATAATTGATCATTTTTAAAATGACATGAAACTTTCCACTGCTGAGTGTGACATTGACTTTGACCCTTAAGGCGTCAACAAGGCGTATAGCTGCTTAAACAAGATCGTTTAAAATAAATTAACGTTATATGCAGCACTCCAAATCGTATTGATATTGGACTTTGCTTCAGTGCTAATGAACACAATCCACGATAGCAAACGCACCAAATAAACATACATCTATGGGAAATACCACATTTTTTAGGCTTCGAGCAGACTGCGTTATATTGAATCAGCGCTAATCGAAGGAGTGCTAAATGAAGCCTTACTGCACTAGAAAGTTATTACGGGTTTACTATCATGACGTATGCAAACTAATTACAATCATTTTTAACCCTGTTTAATGTTCGTTGAGTGGTTTAAAATCATAAAATCAGGAAATGAATGCCTGGATGATTTACCCTGATTTGTTTGATGGTTGATGATAATTGGATGACGTAGCATTACAGGGAGAAACCGAGTCTAATCTAAAATTATTCAATGAACCTAATTCCTTTTCTGGTTAAGAGTAAAAAAGTGGAGAGGTTTGGAGAGATGGAGTTAAACTAGAGGTAAGATTCTCTGCTAACCATTTTTTAGATGTAATTATTACAGATAAAAAATAGATCTTTATGATAACAGAAAACATAATAAGCTTCTAATCACAGTCTGACCATACAAAAGGTATAAGTTTTCTTTATAATCGCACTAAACAAAAGGCCAACTTTTAGTGAGATTATAAAGGAATCTTTTATTATGAGCCGTTAAACCCGGGACAAGATTATTAGATATTAATTTGTTCACACGGGGACGACTATAGCGGTTAAATATTCCGATTATATTTACCTTGTTCGGTGGCGACATCCGGTAAATAGGTGGAGGTGCGTCGGTTTCCTTTCTCGTTGATGAATTCGATGCGAATACCGTGGATGCCGAGTTCCCAGTCGAGATAGTGAGAGGCCTCCTCGAAGTCCTTCAATATGGACACCGACACTATCAGTCTCGGCACTTCATCTCTCGTTATCGGCGGAAAACGCGAATCTTTCAAAGCGCTAGTGATAGCGTATTCGCGTAAACCTACAACGATAAAGCATAAATATTTTTAAATGCACGGCGTCGTAATTATAAATGTCAGTGCCAACCTGGAATGCAAAAAGTATCACGGCGGAGAGAGCCGGTCGTAAATTAACAGACGCATCCGGCGATGGCCATAAAATTTGATGTCTGTCGCGCTAGTCGCGCTATATAGATAATTTTTATAAACGGAAGACGCTGTAAAATGCAAATTAAAAAGAGACATTTAAGTTTTTGTCTACTTTTTATTCGTAACAAAAACATATTTTCCGTTTTTAATTTCTAATGCGTCGCACAAATGAAAATATAGCGACGATTGTGCAGATTTTAGTTAAAAATTATTATTTATCGATTTTACGAGACAAGTTTTATTATCGTTCGGTAGACACGTAATAAACGCGGCAACATTTTGATATACAATTTTCATTATATTGTCAAGAAATATACCTGAGTGTAGATGTAACGGATTAAAGGTTCCGATACATCCGCGCAGTCTATGCTCTTTCCCAATTTTCCAAGTAACAAATAGTGGACTGTAAAAATTATAACAAAACAATTATTTTAAATAGTAAAACAGATAAATCTTAATCGAAGTAAATAATTTTAAATTCCGACATTCGGTACAATGATGCAGCGTTTTGAACGTCACCGTTTCAAATCGAAAGCATCGTCTGGGAATCACAGCCCATTATTTAATACTCGATCGGAGTCAAGTAGGGTCGGGTTTCTCTCCTCGTTTGCGATCTAACGGGGGCGATTCACAGAAAATCGGGGGCGCGGGGCGACGAGGCGCCCGCGAGAACAAAGGGCGGTACTGACTACTCGTCGTCGCAGAAGAGCGGCGGGCGCGGCGGCTCGCGGCCATGCAGCTGGCGGTGCAGCACGTCGAAGCAGTAGAAGCACATGCCCACCGACGCCACCGACGCCAACGACCCGCGCAAGCGCCGCCGCCCCGAGCAGCAGCCGCCCGCCATCGCCCTGCTGCCGACTCACTGCTGCCAACCGCACCCGCCCCACTCCGCTTCCAGGCTGGCCGGCCGCGAAAATCACCATATTATTCAAATTGAAAATCCACATTTAAATATTTGAGCGAAATGAAACGTGATAATAAAATAAAATATAACATATTTAGTATTTGGCAAGGAAAAATTGGATTAATCGGCAAATCGTTCAAAATAGCATACACATCCTCAGTGTTTACATCCTCTTCACCAGTGTGTTCACCCATTCGAGAAATATATTTACAGTGTTGCCATTATAATCATTGAATAAATGAGTATTTGCACTGAAAATACTACACAGACACGATGAAACAAACTAAATTATTTAAAAAAAAACTTCCACTATTTAATCAACCAGTTCAAAATATATAAAACTACAGTTTGAAGACGACGGACGGTGGGACGATTTGAATTATCAGTGTTGTCTCCTTATCTATAATGCTGCCAGTTAATGCTACAAAATACGTTCTTACGCCGCAACGATGATGATACCACTACCAATTTATTTAAATTATTTCGAAATACAGACATCAGAAATGCCAATAAAATCCTGTCCTTGCTAGATTCAATTAAAGCATCTGCCACTTCATTTTTCAATATCAAATTTTTCACAATATAGTTATAATTACTTCTAAAGATTTTACAAATTACGTATTCCGAAATCCATCCTTAGTAATCTCCCACCGGGTAATAATATTATACTGAAAAGAAGAAGATTAAAAATAAAAAGAGAAAGAAAAAACCCCTGAACATTCTCCTATTCAATTTTCAAATATAATAATACAAATGGCCCTCGACTTTCGCACATAGTTGGTTCATGAATATTTGTGCGCATGTTGAATATTCGAAAGTAGAGGGATGTAAAAAAACATTATAAAACATCTAAATAGCAATGTCAATCGGTTTTTAAGAGTATATGTCGAGGGTCAAACGTCTCTTTCTGCTATAGGAATGTATGATTGGGCATTTTATCCAAAATAAACCAAAGAAAGTCTAACCCCACCTGTAATATTAAATTAGATTTTTGATTTTATTGTTTTTTCGCTATGTTCCAAGACTGAATTAAGATATTTGATTTATTTAAATTTAAGGTTTTGGAACTTTAAACATTTCCAGATTTTTTTGCCATTTATCTTGCTTTTTGTATACTTTTGATGAGGTGTGATCCAACTAAGTATCAGACGAGTGGAGAAGTCATTCGATACTATTACATACAAATAATTTGAAAAAAATATAAGTACTAATTTAAAATAAAATTTTATTTTATTAAAACAATATAAAACATTACCTTATAATAAAATTAATATGTACAATTTTTTTTATCAATGCAGTATGTATATCAAATTGTAATACATTCGTATACATTTCGTTGTGTTAATTAAATTTATACTATATTAGAAACTAATATTTTAAAATTAACCTCGCTCTGCTTCATTCGTATTTTAAATCATCAGATAATTACTTTTACTAAATATACTAGCCAAGAATTTTATTTAATAAAGTAATAGTGTACTTGAACTTAAAATTAAAGACGGGAGACTCAAATGTTACAATAACAATGAACAAAATCTTAAACATCGACTCCTTGTCTTCTTGAATACTTATAATAATAGATAAAATTTGTAAAAGCTTATTTTAATACGAATCAATAATTGTTTACTATATGAAATGAAAGAAGTGATTATCTAATTGGTATGTCACTATTATTTTTCAATGAGTGTACGAGATTAAAAATTCAATTATTACAAATATCCAAGTATTCTAGCATATTTGAATCCATCTTTATGTCGCAATTATACTATCCGGATACATCATAATAATTATGATCAGTTAAAGTTAATTTTCCACATGTATTGTAATGAGTTATGAAATACTTTACACTAGAATTTTCTATATTTGAATATTTCTATTAGTTCCTCATTAAAATATATATATTTCATTATTGTATCGGTGTAAAATCTGAAATTATATAACGTTATTATGATTAGTGTTCATAAATAAATAATTAAATAACGTGTAGAATTAATTAATCGTACTGGCATAGACTTTTTGTTCGTCTCTAATAAGTTCTGCCAATTTGATGCAAGCGAATTCCATATCTTTGGGAGTTGCTCTGCTATACGATGCCCGGATATATGGACACGGAGCATCTGATGATACAGTGAAAGCGTGTCCCGGTGCAAATGTTATTCCTTTAGCAAACGCCTTATGAACGATCTGAAAAATACATCAAAATCAGTTGTACGTCTCAAATAATACAAAAAAATATGCTAAGATATGAATATACCATGTCATATACGTCTGGGACTCCTTTGACTTTTAACCAAACAAACATTCCGCCCTCCGGAACGTCCCATTCGGCTAGACCGGTTAAATGTTTATCGAGATTACTTATCAAACAATCCCGCTTCTCGCGATAGAACACTCTCGTAGCCTCCAAATGTTCCAGCATGCCGGTATGGCCCCACGATTCCATCAATTTATACGTTATCATCTATATAACATTATTCAATTTATATATTCGAATATATTTATTGCGTATATGTGATATATTATTGAATGAAACCTGAGTCAACGTAGAACTGTGCAAGTATGATGCTTGCATATGGAGTTCGATTATATCTGTTAACGCTTTAGGTCCCGTTACCCATCCAATCCGAAGTCCCGAACTGATAACTTTAGATAACGAGTCAAATCTCAAGACTCTTCCTTCGACATCATACGAAATGAATGCTTTCGGCGGTTCCTGCGTATTAAATAATATTTTATTAATAATGTCGATGGCGCTATATTATATATTTATCTAATATTAAAAATAAATACTTCAGTGAACGACATGAAATGATACGGATCGTCTTCTAAAATAATGAGATCATACTCGCATGCCAGATCGTATATTTCTTGTCTCCGAGCGTTCGGTATGACTGTTCCTGTAGGATTGTTACCAGTGGGATTTACATACATAACTCGTGGCATCTTTTGATTTTGCTCTTTGCATTTTTGTACGATTTCTCGTATACTATCGGGAATCATTCCAAATTTATCTTGTTTTACTTCGAGTATTTTAGGCTTGTACGGCTTCATCTAAAAACAATTGTATAAAGATTATATTACTGTTGTGTTTCGCATATTGTTTGATTATCATATATCGAATATCTACCACAATATCTGCTCCGGAATAAAGTGGACTGGGAACCAATAGTGTGTCTCCTCTGTTTACTAGCAGCTCAATCGATTTGTAAATACCGTCTTGAGATCCCGTTGTCACAATCAAATCCCTGTCTTCCCAGTGCGGTGGATTGTGCGCTTTTTCTTGAAAAACCTTTAAGCTATTAATTAAGCTCGGTAATCTGAAACATACACATCAATGAATATCGTTCAGTATCGCAATATTGTATTCTTACACGTTACCCTTGTGACGGTATGTACTGTAGTGCGCTATTCAATTCTTTGTCCTTCAAATTCAACATGGTACCATCTTTCAATCGTACGTTTATTTCATCGAATGGAAACATCGTCTCGTTTGGCATGCCTTCAGCTAATGAAATCAACTTTTTTCCATATTTATATGACAGCGACGCTAGAAAAATAATTTTACATTTTTCATATTATTTTTGGCTTTAAATTTATCTTAATGTTTCAGAAGTATGAATTGATTTATTATTTGTCATATCTTGTGTACATATTTGATAAGATCTTATTATTTGACATGAAAATAGTGAACTTAACCTCTGAAAAAATTAACATCTGTTTAAACGAAGCATAATTTTTATATGAACAACTATTAGAATGAAAATTATTTTTTTATTGATGTTATATCTCTGTATTATTTTTATATGCTTAGATGTGATAAAAAAAAATAATGAAATAAATAAAACTGATAAGGAAAAATCACTATTCTGATCTATATGCTATGACTGATTCAATAATTGCACAAATTCCATCATTAATATGCATTTATTGGATATTACGTTTTAATTTAGATGATTCATGATGAAAAAAAAAGGTTTTTTTAATATTTAGAAAAACTGTGAAATCTATAGAATATTTTTCAAAATGATATACATACACCCTATCTCAATAACTAGCCCTAGTTAATATCGTATGACAAAATGGGATTATTGATTAATGATAAGTACAGAGACATGAAATAAAGCCTACATTTGGCAACGAACGTCGCATCTTCAACACTTAACCTAGCCGTGCCGATGGGGTCTATTTCGGACTCCAAAATTTTGATTTTTCTCGAATAACTCTTTTAACACAAATCCTACGTGTCACAAGCTTTTTGTATTTGAATAAAAAAGCCTAAAGAATAAATATTATAAATAATCATTGACCTTTATTGTCCGCAATTGCGAAAAAGAATATAAACAACAATATTCGCTTCTGTTGCCACGGGCGAGATATTTTTTCTCGCTCGCATTCGGTACGATGTGCCGAGTACGAGTGAAACCGTATGATTGACATGTGTGGCGGCTCATCGCCGAGTGTGCTTATCATTTATGCGTCATATTGATTAGTAAAAAAATCCAAAATAACGACCAAATTATGAGGCATATCATAATTAACTATTTATATTCTTATATAGTATAGAATAATTCATTTTGTTAAAAAATGTCAAGATATAGATGAAGAAGTCATCAATAACTTGACTTGAAATACTTGGGGTCGATTTCTCATATTGAATATATAAATATATAATATAAAATAACCGCGTCGTCAGAAAGGGGTTTATTTATAATGGAAAATGTACCCCAAGCATTTTATTTCAATGTAGATACTTAGTAGATTTAATGAAAATAATATTTTTATCTTCGAAGTCGAAGTCGAGAAAGAAAGAGCTGTTTGATATGTGGAGGTCTTTCTCAGAAAGAATTTTACGTCTTTACGAGCAGACTGTAATAACTCAAATTAATAGATATACAAGGAGAATGTTAAAAAGCACAAATTGACTGAGTTTGGAAGCATTTTTTCCTAAAGCTGGAAGACATCTGGGGAGCAAAAGAAATAATTCATGTCATAACAGAAGAATTCTAAATATTACAACGCAGATTGGTGACACGAACTCTCTCTAAGAAGAAGTACTCATTTAAAGAAGACTGTATTTAAATTATCGACAGTGATGCGATTAGATTTAATTGTTTTACATGAAAAAATAAGTGTCCTGGAAATAAGCCCAATGCATATTTTTCGTAAGTGCCGAGTAAATATTAAAGATATAATTAATTCATATTGTAATTGGCTTGATTTGATCTAAAAAAGGTAGATAATATTAATTATATATTTATTTTTCTTAATACATGAGGATGTTACTAAACTGCAATAATATTTGACTAATTAAAATTCACCTGTGCAAACAATTTGCGAATTTAAAAAAATATTACCAGTTGTTTTCAATGCAGATGGTTTGTGTAATTTATTTTAAATTCATTTACCGTGACATTGCCAAAGTCAAATCGATCGAGTTCGGGATAAAAAAAATATTAACATAAACGGTTCACTGGAAGAGGACGTCTGCATACATACGAGATGTCTGAGAATGCCAAATACAGCCTTTAAAAAGGATCAAGAATAAAACATGGAAAACATCAACCATTCGTAATATATGATTTTTTAAAAATATATATTACGTTTTAATATTCGTACAATGGCGTATTTACATTTATATGATAATCGATGAAAATAAATAAATATTTTATGAATTTTAATCAAAAATAATAACATTTATCAGAGACAAGGTTTCTGGTTTTTTAAACCTTGATATACGATTATACGAAGGTTTTAAAATTATTCTAATTAACTCTTTGTGATCTAGATATCATATTTTGATTGAAACAATGCGATTGGATATTTAAAACATTTTAGAGAAATGGTATTTGAATACCAATTCATTTTCAAATCGGATGACATCGCCAATCTATTATTTTGGCAACGTATAAAGTAAGTAAAATCCATTGCGATTTTAATCCATGGCATTATCACATCAAAGCATATTTATCTTTCAATCAAAATAAGGTGAATCGCGTGGTTTTTTTTATCATTTTCAATGTCAAAATTAATTCACAGCATGTAAAAAAATATTTATTGCCGCAAATAAATGATTGATCGATTTATTTAATAACTTGATCCCGCCCAGTTCGCTCTTCCCTTAAAGAAAACACAAAAAGTGGCGTTGTTTTATCAAATTAGGAAACAAGAAAATCCAGTTGCTCGAGGCATCCTGAGTCTAGACAGCCTTTCCAATATACGAACACTCATTTTTTGCACAATGTCAGTAGTATCATTGTATATCATAAGCTATTTCGCCAATATAATAAATCACTTTCACTTTTAAAGTTTAACCAATTTGTTAGATAACACAATTATACAATCAGAGTTTCCGTAAATCACCGAATTTCCGCAAGACCTTGCGATTATAAAATTAATAATAAAAAAACACCTTTAGATAAGACGATAAAAAAAACCTGACACGATATCACCGCGTACGCAGGGTTTTTTGTTGATGCTGAATGTGTAAATGTTGAAATTTTAATAATACTTATGATCCTGGTGATTGATGGCTCCCTCAGTGCCGACTTTCTGCTGATGAACTTGGTGTAATCCTGTATTTTTCTCGAGCCATTCTCCAGACTGTCTTCCAGAGACGCTTCCCTGGTCGCAGTCGCCGATGACGATCGCACTCCGACGAAATCTCCTCCGCATTTTTGCCACGTTCCCGCGGTCTTCGGCAGATGAGAGAAGAGGTCCTGAGCCAGAGGTCCACCGCACCCAATGCGCGAGAACATTTTGATCTTTGCCAATTTAACACCGCTACCACCGCGAGTGGCTAGTTCGCAACTGATAGCTCAATGGATTATTTTCGCAATGTATTCGGCGGTCTTATCATAGATGCAAATACTACTTTTTTTCGCGGGCCCAAATTGTGTACGCCTATCACACGCAAAATATTGCGTCTATTACTCGTGGCGAATGGTAAATATTCCAGATCATTGCTTCTCAAACAGTTAAAAACTCATAAAAATCCATTAACAAAAAAAACTAAATTACAATCAAGTATTAGATACTGAAAACCGCATACACACGGAGATGGACGCCTCAGTAGGGCCGACACAAAAAGAAAACCTCTCAGACTTGCAGAGGGTCTATGTCAAGGAGAAAAAAATGGGGGTCAACGAGATGTCCACGCGATCGGAGACCATTTAGGATTTAGATTAAGATTGAAGTTTATTATGTCACTGTTTTAGTAGTTATTATGTCAATTGTTAAAGTAATTTGGTCAATACAGAGAAAATATATGCATTAATAACAGCAATAAAAAAAATCCTGCCAATTTTTTGCACTTTTTGAGTAATTTCTTTTTAATCATACTAGAACAAAAACAAGCAAGCTACATATTTGCGGAGAATCATACTCAATTGTGTGTATCTTTACGATTTTTAACTGCACATTATTATTCTATGTACTATAACAAAGCCTATTCTATCTATTTTTATTAATATATAAATATATCAGAAATGAAACACAACTATCTACCATACCATTCAAATTGATGGTCAGCTTCTCATTACATTTTTTATATTACAGTCAACATAAACCTGCATAAATTGACTAGGGGCCCAGTTGAACTTTGATTAATACCCAACAAAACAATGTAAAAATATGTACATGTTGGTGTACACATATCCTTGTGTGAATAAATAAATCTGGTCTCTAACGGATTTCTCACCACAGAGCCAGTATACCCTGGGAAGGAAAACCCTAATCTGTTGACCAACACCGGTCTAGTCTCGATACTTTCGCTCCCTTCCTTTCTAGGGACCCCTCTCTGAGGAGGTCTTTCCATGATGAAAGGATTACATTAAAAGGACAGGGCTAATAATCACTTGCGACTGACTAATTTGAGACTCGTTTTGGGCAGATGCATATGTATGCCTCGTGTATATTATATCTATATAGGTGTGCGTGTGTGGTCGTTCGTTACTTCTCGTCACTCGTGACTCGTTAAAAGCAGATAACGTTAGAGAAGATGAGAACGAATACTGAAGCAAAAAAATACCTCCTACTTGCCTGGAAACAGTCGGGAGGATACAATCAGATACCAACGTGGTAGAAGATACATGTCCAATGCCAGCAATGGCCTAGAGAGGGAAAACTCTTTATAAAAAAAACTGCATACTAAGACGGCTCGGGTCTGCGGTATAGACACAAAAGGGGAGCCCTCACGTCACGTGTGAGATTCAGGTTCCTTTGGCCTCGACTGCCATTCGAGAGTTTGGTAAGGTCCATGCCCTCAGCGAGTGAGAGCCTTGTGACTGGCAAATGATGATGATGATGATGATATAGCAATTAGGTTTATATATTGTTCATTTCAAAGAAAGGTTTTGATGAAGAGGTTTTAAATTTTCTAGTTTTAGAATAGTAAACAACTTTTTTTATATATCGTGAAATATTGTATTTTTTGTCTATTATTTACATACAGAATAATATGGCATAATTGTAAAATTTTCATAGTATTATTTAAAAATATATATATTAAAATTGTATTATTTAATATTGAAGAATATATCTTCCCCTATATGTATTTTAAATTTCATAATTTTACCGGAAAAAAGTTACAGATTTTTGGCAGTTGAATTCATGATCCGTCCCACTGTGCGCCAAGAAGCGCAAAGAGAGGAAAAGTTGAAAAATATGAATTTATTTAGAAAATATATCAATTAAAACGCCCTAATTCTTTTTCATAAAGATATTGACGAATTCTTCATTAATATCTTGACTTAAATGATTATTTTAACAATAAAAATAGTTATTCATGATATGCTTCATAATTTGGTCGATATTTTGGATTATTTTACTAATCAATATGACGCACGGCGATGTCCCGCCACAGACTGAGGACACGCCGCCGTCATAGAGTTCTCGCCGCACGTGTCGTGTACGGTTAGGTTTACGTACATACGTAATGCGGTTTCATTGGCACTTGCACATCGTAACCGATGCGAACGAGAAAAAACATCGCTTCCGTGCCGAAACAGAAGCGAATATTTTTGTTTTTATTTGTTTCACAATTGCGGGGAGGGGAGGAGAGTTTGGATTCTACCCAAGTTTATACCCCAGCACATGGGTACAGGGCTGCCTGGGGTATGTAGCCCACGAGAAAAGAAGGTCGATTTACATGGCAAAGCACTTCTTCAAGCTGTTGGTTAGCGCAGTACATAACTTGTAATGTGCGAGTTGCCCCTAAGAGCGCCACCTCACTACCATCGAGCTCGTTCGCGTGTGCTTTTTCTTCTTCCAAATGCGAGGATATGTGCTTTCGAAAACTCTCCGGTAATTGACCGAATATGTTCATATATTTGATGTCAAATATAGCCGTTTTGGAGATATTTTATAATTCTTTTCTTTTCTTTATTGTTATATATGTTATGTTTTCATGTTATTATTATGTTTTATGCGTGATTGGCGACCTGGATTATTCTGTAATGCCAATCACGCATTGTTTTTATGAAAAAAAGAGAAAAAGAACGAGAATGCAAATGAAGATGTATGATTTGACCCTGTCCTTGTTTTAATACTTGTCCGATATGGAAAATACATTTTCACTGGTTATTGAACTGTGTTTTTAGATTGAGATTAGACTAGAATAGATCGAGCTCTTTAACAAGGTAATTGATTGATTTATTCGTGACAATTCATGACGAGTATTATCTTGATTGTTGGTTTCTCCATCATAATGGATTATCAGAATCAGAATATATCCAAGATAAACTATTTTTAATAAAATAATTAGATAATCGGAAATTCGTATATTTGAAATAGAATTTTAAATGAGTAATTCATTTTGAATAAATCTTTGAATATATTATCTAAAACCAGTATTTTTATTTTATACAAAAAACCGCTTTAAAACACGTGTAAGGTAGAACAATTTCCGTAATATTGTAAACCCAAAGTTTGATCTAAATCACTTTGATTACTTTATTGTTGGTCATCAATAAGCCATCTTGGATTTCAGTATGCTCGACTATTTTTTGCGAATACTTTCTTTTCTCGAAAATGTAAAAGGACGACATTATGCCAACATTTAGAAAATAAAGATAAAAATGCTGAAAGAACTAATCCCAGAAGTGATTCAAAGATTGGAAAAACTGCTGGCACAAATATATTAAATATCTGGGAAAGACTATTTTGGAGGGGCTTATTAATATTGATGAATAAGATTTTTTAAGAAAAGCGAATATCATCCATTCAATGATTATTCGTATAATATTAATAATATTTATTAAAAAAAATAATAAACAGTACGATAGTAGAAACACCGATACGCGTACGACGGATATCTTTATCATTACATCATCTATTCACTACACAATTTAAATGGTGCAAAAAAACAAGTCGTCCTTGGCTTGAGTTTTAGGAAATTCGTTCAATGTTTATTTATTATTATAAGATCCAGTTTTCGACTGTCGATTTAATTACGATCTATTGACATTTTGGCAAGTACTAAAAAAACGTTTAACATAACGACCATAAAATAATTAATTTTCTAATGAAATTTTATTTTTAAAACAAACATAACCTTAAAATAAATAACGTATTAAATGTGCTGAATATAGAACATTAATATTTAAAAAAAAAAACAATAACTGATAAGAAAAGTCCGAAACCACGAAGAACGATATCGCGACATCTATTAGAGCTCCATATATTTTCATAAACGTCAAAACAAATAATAATATATAATTACATTATGTAGATGTCGCTCTGCTGATTACGTTTATTTTTTTTTAACTTCATTTGTTTTTTATTTTAAGACCTATTTTTTTGTGCATTTCCTGTCCTGTTTATGAATTATTTATCTGTCATCTGATAATTATGATAATGGTAAAATAATCATTAATTGCGTTTATAACAACAATAACAATGGGAATTTATTTCTTGTAATTAAAATATAGCTGTATCTCGGCTCTTAATCTGAGAAGCCATTTTTTTCGAAATCGACTATATGTTCTACTACATTTAAGTAATACTCTACTTAAAATAAATTATACAGTGATCTTAAACATAAAAATATAGCATGGTAGATAAAAAGCAACAAATTTATTCGCACTCCGCAGAGTTTTTAGCGAAGAGATGTTATTGTTAAACCAAAACTATGCATAATTGTCATTTAGAAGACGTTTAATTTTTAGTATCGGCATTTCATTTCATCTAAGATTGTTCTGGTGTTAAATCGCTGAGTAATTTGGGTCATTAAAATTACCATTTTTCTCAGACTAAAAATTAAGCGTCTAATTGAACAAACTGCATATTTTCATTATAAAAAATTGCTACAAACACTTTAAACCAGCCATCGACTGATAAATACACAAAATTTTAAATTAAACAATCATTTAATCCTATTTAAATAACGCTGCGACCTTGAATAATTATTGTAATTGCGTACTGTTGTTTAACATTTTTAAATATCAGCATATCAACAGACTTATTGACCTCAGCAAAAAATAATAACCCCGCATTTCATCTATTATATTATTACGTCTGTAAAAATGATATACTTAGAGCTCTCAGCATCGAAGGTTCCCTGCACATTGCTCGTTCGCTCACATACTTGCTGTAATCGTGGATGCCAACTTTATTGACATCGGACTCTGGCTCCAACTTCTTAGCGCTCTCCGTAGCCTGTCTGTTGCGAGTAAAATTCCGCACAAAAATATTCCTATTGAAAACTTCTACCGACAAATTGCATTGTTTCGAACCGGCGTTTCGGATTTGACCAAACATTTCGGAACCAAAAATTTTGCACAACTTTCGATGTCAACGTTTCGCTAGACACTGATATCAGAATTAATTTTGGCATTCTTATCATTTTTTTTTTATAATAAGTGGTATATGTACTATCAGTCATAAATTATATATACATGTATATGTATTTATACGGTCAGCATATATTTATCACAATCTATCAAAAGTATACCAATAACTGATATGTGCAGTAAGTCCTCAACACTCGTACTTATACAATATAAAAAAACATTTATTTAGTTACTGTTACCGTTCTTTTGCTAAAGAGAAAGCACTGAACTGGGACATAAACAGATATTTATAAAGCTGTGAATTATTTTTCAATATCTACGATGAGTAAGATACGGAATGAACTGAATCCCCAATCGATCAGTGATAGTATGCCAACTGAAGACGATGACGTAATTAGCAAACTAGTAAAAATGACTGAAGAACAAAATGTGAAAGAAGAGAATTTTATTAATTTAATTAATAGTAATTCGACAGAAATGGGCAATGAAGTCCTGATGGAACTCGATGAGCAGAGAAAAGATGAATATATCGCCGATGTACAAGCTTCGAATGCAGTGAACGATGTTTTTGCATGCCTTACAATTATTTATAAAGAAAAGAAAAGGGCTACTAGGCAAACAACACTGGATCAATATTTTAATATTTAGTTTGCTCTCTTTTATAATATATACACATGTGAATAAATAATAATTACTTTTACGTTTTGTATGTTTTTAATTATCATTATTATTAATTTTATCACCCTCAAAGTAGTTTCTATTGTATACTTTAAATACTTAATTAAGCAGTGGGCCCAGAGCCGTGCTGTCCATATGGCCAGATTGTGCGGCACACAAAGGAGCCGAAAGACTAAGATCGCCAAGAGATGCCAAATAATCATTTAAATTTCTTAAAAAATTCGATATTTTTTTCATAAAAGGCTTTTTTATTGTAGAGGGGGGTGAAAGGGGGCTAATTAAAATTCTCCACAAAGGCGTCACACTATCGGTGCACCAATGGTAAGGCCCCAGAAAACCAAAGGGCCCCGAAGGTATTCTGAGGTGACATTGATGACATTGATGTCTGTACGTTTGAAGATAGATTTGACAATTATTTTTATTTAGTCAAATAAATGTTTTTAAAATTGATTTTTTTAACAATTACTCTTTCTAATGTATCAAAAGAGGAGTATTTTCTCTTAAAGGGTGTAAAAAATATTTAAGAAGTACTATGGAAGAAGACAAATTAATTAATATGTCCCTTTCGCATGTAGAGCAGGAAATTTTAAACTAAAATGACAAAATATGCATATTTAATAGATTTATTTAACGAGTTACTGTATGATATTTGATTATTTTTGTTAATAACTTTATGAATTGAAACTTTCTTTTAGTAACTTAAGTTTGAGGGCGGCAAATTTTATATTTTTTCCACAATAAAAAATGCTGAGCACACCAAAGGGGACAAGTCTACAAACACAACAAAAAAAAATGGTGACTTGTACAGTAGGGGCGTATGGTGGTGCTGATGTTGGGTGTGCTGAATGTGGAAAAAAAAATTGTTTTTTATAATGAATTTTATTATTATATATACATTAATTCTTTTCTTCGTTTTTGAGACATAAATTTTTCAATGGAACTATCGTTAAGTGTGCCCTTCTGTTTTAGTTTTATGAGTATATTTTTCCCCATTGATATTACTTGAAAAATTTATGTCATGTAAATAATAATAAAATTCATTTAAAAAAACCCGATATTTTTTTCCACATTCAGCACACCCAACATCAAGTCCACCATATGCCAGTGTTATAGTCTGTAATATTATTTACATACATTTTTTTTATCAAACCGTATGTAAATAGGACAATTTTATTTTCATCTATCGTTTAATTAAAAATGTTAAAAAAAATAGTTAGATTAGAATTATAGGTAACAAATAACAGAAAGCTACAAATTTTAATGTAAAAAATTATTTTATTCAAAATTGTTGTATTACATAGAAATGAAATAACGTTATAATAACTCTCGCCTCATTCAGCCTAAGCAAAAACGCTAACCACAAATTATAAAATATTTAGTGACTTCCTTTGATATTTACGTACGTACACATTAACTTAGCTAGCAATTACAAATAAATAATGATTAAAATACCAATTAACCCTTTAACCGCTAGAGAAATATAATTTAATAATTATGTCCCGTATGCGAATAAATTTGTAAATGTAGCTAAAACTCGAATTTACTAACGAAACTTATGGGTTCTAGATATTCCCATGAATCGTATGAACACATTATTATCCAAATATTCACAAAGCTCTCAGCACGTGTCGCCAGCATGTGCGGTGAATTGAAAGATGTCACACCGGGATGACCATAGTGGTTAAAGGATTAATTAATATGTACGCTATTGTCAAAAGTGGATTACATTAAAACATTATTGATATGCAGAGTATTTTTAACATATTTAAATATGAAATAAGATTTATATATCAATTACCGATCGTTTAATCTTTGGATGCCATGACATTTATGTGCCAGAAATATATTATTTGTTCGCCATTATTAACGAAAATATGAGATCATAAAGATTATGTCGTGTACAAGCAAAGATAAAATTTTATTACTAGTGACTTTGTGTATTTTATGAAATTTTCTAGTGTAAAACGTAGCTGCATCTTTATTATTTTTAATCAATAAGGAAATAACTAACTATGCATTTCTAATATGTGGCTTATTGAAAAAAAAACGCCTAAGTGCAATGTTTTCATAAGAAAAACGTATGCTATATCGATAATATTAAATTTATTATATATTATGCGCTAAAAATGAATTATCTGATCCAAATGTTCTCGGAATGAGGTTCGAATTAAAATACGACATCATCATGTATTTTATAATTCGGATCGTTTGGTTCTACGTTAATAATACCGTAACCTTTTATACAATTAAAACGTTTATATATTGTCAATCCCCACCGATCTCCGTATAAAAAGCATGTAAACAAAATTTGAACAATTTTACAAATACAGTACAAAAAAAATTTATAAATCAAAATATTCAACAAACAATGTGATATAAAAATACATTTTCTTAAAATATAGTGTCGTTAGTTACAAGGAATGTAATAGGCAGGAATGTCGTTGGATATCACAGAACAATTGATGCAAAAGTGATATCACTTTACATAACAAACGTATATTGCGCTATTCGGGTGTCCACGTAATATGCACTGCTAATTCAATTAATAAACACACGTGTTTCATAAACATGCAATATAGAACTACATAATACTTAAAAACAAATATAATAATTTCAACAGAACAAAAGTTACGTGTACGACGATATCGACGATCGCGCCCAATAATAATTCTACACGTTCCAGCCAAATCTGCGATATACGCGCTTCTAATAAATCCGGTTTAAAAATTATCGTAGCGATTTAATTTGGCTGACTATATTACAACTATTCTGTTTATTAATCGTACAATCTATTTACATCTAAAATATTATTTGGTAAACCAAGTGTTTAAAAAAAATTTGCCGAAATCAAAAACTCTCGCATACTAATTTGCGAATAAAACCACAGCCATTAAAAAAATATCAATATTGTGCAAAACGTTTCCGCAACATTAACGTGCAGTTTATAAACATAAAAAGTATACATTTTTATAATAAAAAAAATATCTTTTGATTCACTGCGAATAATGGCACACAAAGATGATTTTTTTTAGCAAATATATATTGCGTATAAATTTAAATTGTGATAAGATATGTATCGATTAATTTGACATATTCAGAACAATCGTTTGGCTATCACTTTATCATATCCATTTCTTTATTCTGCGTGTATGCTCTCGATAGATACGCTAACTTCAATAAAATTGCGTTAGATAATAATTTACATAATTCTGTATGAACACAATCGAGCGTTGCGATTTATTATATATATAAAAAATAATTAAGGCATCATTTATTAAACGCAAACATTCATGAATAATACAAAACAAATTTCATAAACATCACAGAATCTTTCTGAACAGATAAGCATGCATCGTCTACCACGTCCCGTTTCCATTATATATATATTTTTTATAGATAAAGCTAAATATTGAACAACAGGATTTTATTTTAATAGTATCTCACCTCGTTTTCAATCAAATTTCAATACGTAATAACCCACCGCAGTTAACAACAGACCATTATAAACTTACGAGATACTACAAACATCCATTTACTAAAATTACTCTGTAATAATTGTGTATCGTTTAAAAAAATTTGAATCGAACATTCCAAAAATACAGTATAACTTCAATTTGATTTCGCCAATAAATCAATTTAAATAAAAATTATTATTCATTTGACGTAAAAGCCATATTTATATACAATGTAAATTTATTCAACAGCACCTTTATAATAAAGCACATAAATAAGTTTTTTTTTCTAATCGTACTTTCGAATCATGAAATTTTATTATTCTAAATATCAATAAAAAATAAGGTTGACGTGGAATTAACGGGTCATCCCATATTGATGAGGTTTTATCAATGGAATGGACTAAAGTCGGAGGAGGATAGGATAAACATTATAAAAGCAGGTAGTAATGTCACCTTGTTCTCGATAAAAAGCATATTAGGAATATTTTGCATTATGAGTTCAAGGGATCGGATAATAAGCGTGGTATCAGAAATTCCAAGCCGGAAACTACAGCCTAGAAAATGAACTTCGTCCTGGAAAATCTGTAGAGCTCGACAAAAACACCCTGCAAATTCTGATAGAAGAAAATTCTATCGTAATTATTGAACAGCTAACAGAGAAGTTTGTATTTGGTCATTCAACCATTCATCGGTAACTCTGAGCCATCGGAAAAGTCAGCAAATTGGGGAAATGGATTCCTTAGAGACTATCCAAGTCTAATGAGACTGAATGTGCGGTTTTCTTTGCTATTACGTCTCAGGAATGAACCATTTTGGATCGAAAGTAACGAGAAATGGGTTCTATTAAATGTCAGGCACTGAAGGCAGTCGGTGGGAAAAGTAAAGTTATTGTTATTTTTTGGTGGGATATAAAAGGCTTAGTAGTCCTCTTTGGACTTTTGAACCCAAATCAACGATAACAAAGGAGATCATACGCGAGGCTAGAAGAAAACCGGCCATCTTTAGTTTCAATACGATCGGTGTTCCTCCATCAGGATAATGCTCGACCACATATAACGACGATGACATTACGGAGGCTGGAGCAGTCTGAATGGGAATCGATGTCCCAACCACCATATTCCAGTTATGAAAAACATTTGGACGGAACTTTTAAAAAAAAAACTGTACTAGAAGAGTAGTTTTCGTCACAGCGACTAAATTTTGAAAGAAGGGCCTTGCAAGTCTTGATAGAAGAGCATTGTAGAAAATAATGGAGAGTATATTTTAGATTAAAAAAGAACTTTGTTTATCCAAATTTTTAAAAATAAAATAAAAAAAGCCACATTATTCATGGAATGACCCAATTTAATATATTAATTGAATGGAAAATGTGCACAAGTTAAAATTTTATGTCAACGGTTCATTTAAAGATATACAATTTAATAAAATCGTATTCGGGATAATATTCAGATTTTAATGTATGACTTCAAATTATTTAATCCTATAAACATTGTATCATGTTACGTTAGAAGGAAACATATTCGAATTATTTAAAGTCTCTACAAAGCGTCATTTATGCCAAAATAGCGGTCACAGCTCATGTTAATTACATATAAAAATTATATTCATACAGGCAACCCTTATAATAATATAGAATTTTTATAACACGGTTTCAAGGTTTATAACTTGACCTCGTATAACCCGTGGTATATGAGGGTTACCTGTATAATATTATGCTCGAATAACTACAACATTATTCGTTAGCCAAAAATATTGGAATGTAAATTCAAAACAAACATTCGCAGAGACCGTTAATATTATATTTTTTTTAAACACATTTTCTAAGGAGTAATTTTTAAAAACAAATTACAATCACCTCGATTTTTTATTTCAGAATAATAGTTCGCATTAGCGACGATTGACAAATTGTGGAGTCTGACCAAAACCCTGTAAACTTGTATTATGCTTTATGGCGACCATAGAAACGATATATAAAAAATAATATTCTAATCTAAATAAATAAATACTTTTCAATTTAATAAGTACTTGGATTGAAACGCTCGCGCATATTTATTACCAGTACTAAAATGGCTTTAATGAAATTTTCGTTTACGTGAAACAATTAATTAAATAATATTTGAGTCACTCCTATCTTACAATTCCAGATTTAAACTATGTACTACAAATCGAGCAGCATAATATTTTTATTTAATAATACTACCAGATATAGGCCGTCTATTTAAGTGAACGAGACGACTGAGTCGCTATTTTTATTCTTAAATATTACATGTGTATGACACAATTTATTATTTGATCAATTTACAATTTTTAAATATAGAAAAAAGTGATTTTTTCACATTTTAAAGCAAAATATTTGTGTACGTAATATTAAATATATTTTTAGAGACACTGAATAATCTGCCCTCGGCATAAAACTGTCAATAGATTGGTCATATATGTTCACCAGCTCACAATAATATAAAATTATAACGTATGCATATCCAATATGTAGTAAATAATCATATTTCGACTGGAATTCAAATGCTTTACTTATGTAACATCAATTTCAGAAATTGTTATTTTAATCTTCATCAAAAATTATAACATATAAGTAAACAATACACAAAAATTTAATAAACTATAGGAGTAGGATCGCGTGGTTTTGAAGAGTATGCGAGTCCTATTCTGTCAGATGCGGCACTGATCATGTCTAGACAATGGTCTAATTGTTTTTTGGTATGTGATGCAGACATGCAGAATCGAATACGACCCATCATTAACGGAGTTGCGGGAAAGCCGACTCCTACTACAGCAACACCACTGGCGGATAATTCTCGCACAACAGACCTGATTTTAAAATAATAAGCTGTGTCAGAGCATTTCAAATAAATAAATAATTACATACATAGGATTAATTCATAAATGCGATCGAAGTTCATAATTAATCATCTCGGAACGAAATGTGCTCAAAACGGATATTATTTATGAATTAAATCAATAATATAAGTTATTTACCCAATTTTTGAATATAAATAACCTAACATAGGCACAACTGGTGAATCTTCATGGCCATAAATAATAACGCCCATTTGATTCAATCTACGTCTAAAATATCTGGAAACAAAGAAAAATATTAATATAAATAAATTCTTCACAATCCCATGATATAGATAGCTTTCGATAAATAACCTAGTATTGCGGGATAAGGCGGCAATGCGCAATTTTCCTTCGTCGCCTCCTTCCAATCCCATAATTGTCCGCATGCTCGTAATAATTTGTTGTGCAACCGGCGGAGACATGCTATAGGCATAAGTGTTCGCATGCCCAAAAGCATTAATATAATTTATAAGTTTCTGTACATAAAATTTAAACAAAAAAACAATTAGATAAAAATAATAATTTATATAACGAAGTTGTGGAAAAATGGGATAAACTGCTCACTTTAGAACCCGCGATATAACCGCCGGCCGATCCAAAACTTTTCGTAAACGTTCCCATCAAAATATCGACGTCTCTAGGATCCAATCCATAGTAATCGGTTATTCCCCTTCCGTTTCTGCCCATCGAACCGACCGAATGCGCCTAAAAACATTAACACAAAATACAATTCAAAGACTATTTAAAATAATATAATATCAGAAATATATCAAAATAAATTTTAGCAATCAGTAAATTGATTTATTGTATAAGACTGACAAATATAGAATAAAAATTGTGCTAATAAAGATTCTAACCTCATCAAGGTATAAATAACAATTATACATCTTCTTAAGGGCAACAACTTGAGGCAAATGCACAACGCTTCCCTCCATACTATAAATGCCCTCGACGATGATAAAAATTTTACGCCACGGTTTATAAGGTTTACCAGGACCGTCTTGTCCTTGAGAAATATTTTTTTTTATAACCTCTTCTAAATGTTGCACATCTGATTTGAAAAAAAAATGAAAACAAATGTATCAATCAATCAAGTTTGCAATTACATGCACTTATTTTGATAGTATATACTAAGAGTAAAGTTAGAGAAGAAATAAATAGACAAAAATTGGTGCATATTATTACCGTTGTGTTTAAATATGGTAACCGTTGCTTTAGAGATTCTTATGCCTAAAATAAGGGATGCGTGATTGCATTCGTCGCTAATGGCGAGACATCCGGGACCCATGAGAGCTGGAAGTCCTAACACGTTTGTAGCAAATCCCATACCGACGACCATGGCTGCTTCCGTACCAAAAAACTGTGCGGTGAGATCTTCCAATGTTTTGTGTAAATCGCATGTTCCTAAAAAATGATGAACACAGAGTTAAAGCTATTAATTAATACACAATTTTATACAGAATAGCTTTTATTTAGACATTCTTCGCATGCTCTTGAGATTGCCTCTGCCCTTTCGGAACAACCCAAGAACAACATCAATTGGCTACGTATTCCTCCGCTAGCCATGTAGAGGGACGTATCCCTCTTTATGCCAAAAGATCTACGTCGCACGCCTTTGCTATAGTTTAAAAAGCTTCCAGGTGTGGCATTGCTTCCATTCGAACGAGTTTCCTCGTTACTACAATGGCGTAAGACCTACAAGACTGGTCAACTTTGTGAGGAGTGATTATAAGGCAGGAAACGGCTGAATATTAAACCCTTAACGGTCTTAAGACATATATGAGGTGGCAAGACGGATCATGCTGAAACTCTGTTGGGTAGACAATAGGGCAGAGAATAAAGGACAATGATTATTTATATTTATTCTTTAGGCTTTTTTAGACAAATACAAAAAGTTTGTGACATGTAGGATATATATTAAGAGAGTTATTTGAGAAAAATCAAAAACTTGGGGTCTCAAATAGACCCCATCGGCGTGACTAGATTAATATGTATATGCAAGTCCACGTTTGAACAGAGTGTTATCGCTTGTTGGAGTTGGATATAGTAAGGGCCGCTAGCGGGGTCGATTCGATGTCGTGGGTGCTATCGAGGATACCCATAACATCCAATACCTTTAGAAAAATTACAAATCGAACCTACCCGCATCTGAGTGCTGTTACAATTAAACTCCAGGGTCATGGCTGGAGACCTGACTTGTACAGAATAGCATAGGAAACCGAGGGGAAAAATCGTAACCTCGGCTGTAGGTTTGAGACAAACGCGTCTTTGCTAGGGCTGAGCAGCTGGACGGAGAAACCCAGGACCAGCGGAGATGGCGTAATGCTGCTTTCCAGCGGGCAGGGACCCACCCGTATCCAGTTCAAGTTCAAATACATATAATGAATTTGTATTGTTTTATATTATTATAGAATAGTAGTTATTTTTCTGTGCGAACTTTGAGCGTTTTAATGTTTCACCGCATTTTATTGTGCATGTTTATTACCAGAATCAATTCAACGCTTAAAAAAAAGCATGAGATGCATTTTTAATACCTAATTCGGTTCTAGGACTCGACAAAGATAATCCATATTTTTTTATCGATTTCTCAGCGGCATCAGCACAATTGCCGCTCGTTTCGGCGAACCCTAAATAGTTGTAAGATCCTAAATTGATACATTTTGTGGTTGTTCCAGTATACCTGAAAAAAAATTACGTTTTATTAAAATACAAGTTAATTGAATATTTTTATTTGCACAATTCCAATTTGAACTGCTAATGAGACAAACCGATATGATTGTCACATATAAAAATTAAAAAATATACCTGAACGTCCATCCATAATCATCAGTGACACGATCTTTAAGTGTCAATTCGGCACCAGGTACAGAGCAGATTGGTCGGTTCCAACAATCTCTTACACGTCGATAAACGTAACGTGAATAAAATTGATCAAATTGATTGTATAATCGAGGATATCCCTGAAATTCATTAAATATATCATTTATTTTTTCGTAATGATCAAATTTGACATAGAGCGCAAGATTGAAATGATAAAACAAAATCTTCGCCGTGTTTATCACCACTCAGTAATGGCAGGTAATGATAAGCACGAACGTTACATTCTGAGCTAAACCAGTAACTAAAAGCTTTTAAACATTGACGTCAATATTATCAGCAACATGAAACCGATATTTATAATATACTGAGATTGGATCGATAGTATTTTTATCAAAATTTAACGGCAATAAATTAATTACCTCTCTGTCGTATTCCGTGGCCACTTTCGGTGTGAATAACAAATGATTAATGTAACCTAAAATAATAAGTATATAAAATCCTAAATGTGTCAGAAGATTTATCATGAACGGCCTCTCCTCGAACGATTCTTTGGATCTATCGAATTTACTCCAGTCGATTGGTGGCAGTCTGCCGTGTTTGACGCCGTTGATGCCATTGGCGATCTGCAATAAATTAATATTTTTTTTTATATAACCAATCGGAGCGTATAATATTTTAAAAAATAATTGTAAATATATTAAAGTGCGTTTCAATGACGAAACGGCCATAATTAAATCTCGTCACTAAATTTGAACCGAGCATGACATCAACAATTGAACATTCCTCACCAATAATCATTTAATTTATCTAGTCTTCATTGAATTCGGCCGATGACAAATTTTACGAAGAGAAACTAACAGGGCAGTCTTTAATATATGTACTTAAATTAAAAATCGGTAACCGATTGTCAATCACATTTCGTCATCGGTTACGATGAAATTAATTATAAGAATCTTTGGTTAATAAAACTATATCGTACTGGATTTTGAAGAAAAATAGTGATTATCACGTCGCAAATAAATTCGAGTCCGTTTGGTATTATTGAATGCAATAAAAAATATGTTTTTTACAAGTACTGAGTAAATATGGGGGCAATATGAATAAATAGAACGCTCACATTCTCGCTAATGTTTCCTCGGTGAATCACCGTATGATTTATAAGAATAACGTTTGTTTAACATGAAAATATGCAGACACACCCCTTTTGACAATCCATTATGGCAACCATTCGGAGTAATAATTTCCTGCGTTTATTTAATTTGAATCATACATTAAAGTCACACTATTTTTGACGCTTTGCGTTATAAATTTCAGTTTTTTGACGGCAATACTATTCCGAAATTTTTATATATTAAACGATAAAACTTCACTATTTTGCAGCAATTAAATCGATTTTTTTTATAAAATTTCAAACGAATACACTTCATGTGCCGCTCTTTAATTGTATCAATTAGATAATTCATATCATGGTGCACTTTTATTGAACAGCTCTTATTTGGATATAGAAAGCGTTAATGTATTTGTTAGGTGTGCGAATTTTGGTCATTTGTATGACCTAATTTATCAGCATGTCATATAAATTTCCAGGAATTACGTCCAACTCACAATTTAAAATAAGTAATAGTTCAAACGTTTTTGAACACAGTTTTAAATAATTTGGTAAAAATTGATTTTTTTCTTGTATAGGAGTATCGGTTCGTGATACTTTATTGACATGGAATACCAACCCTATAATTAATCGGTAAGACGAATGTAAAAATGTCGGGTTATGGCCACATTTTGAATGAAACTGGATAGAGAAATGGCGCGAAATTCGTATCACAATATTTTCACGAATGTATAGCCGATCATCAGCTCAGCCGGTCGAGTCTGAAGTATCAGTCGAGACGTGATAAGTGGAACACGTGGCGGCCGAGGCGAGGGGGGCGGAGACGAGTGGCGAGGGCGGAGCGCCTACCTTGGGAGAGGCGGTGGAGCCGGGCATGGCGGACGCGCGGCGAGCCCGGACGCCGCGCTGGGACTGGCAGCCGCGTGCCGCAGCCCCCGCCTCGCGCCCCGCACACCTGCCGCATCCTGGCCCGCTTTCGACCAAATTACAATTGCGCGAAATGTACCTTGCCAAAAATTGTTTCGAAACCGTTCCAACTGGATTCGTACTCGAACTGTCCTGCAATATTTACCGTTCGAACAAAAAAAATTCAAAATTTGAATATCGATTCAATAATTATTTTAAAATAAAATACGCATCGATTGCGTTTCATTCATTGAACGTGATAAAAAATGTTAACTTTCGAATGCGAATAGTCGTAAAATATTTATTTCCGCATTGATCAATTTATGTTCAGGTAAAGATTGCCCTTTAAACATTTCCCTCGATCGATAATAATTTTGATATTATTCGAACTGTCAAATTGACAAGATGGCGATTCTCGATTCACTTGTTTTTTTTTATTACGTTCATTTTGAATTTGTGACATGATTTGAAATTATTTTTTAAACACTGCGATAATCGGGATAAATTTATATTTAGTCACATAAAGATAATAAAATGATAAACGTGCGTATCAATATAGACTGATAAAAATCGTTTTTAATCGAGTACTCGCGATATCGATCATTGTTCGCAGTATTATTTAAATTTTTAGAAATTAAAATCACTGGAATTAAAATGTGAGTAATGTTTAAATATTTACAGTTGGTGAAGTATCAATAAAATTAAAAAATACCGATGCTCCGACGTCACGGCGTATATATGAGATCAATTTTCACGTGATTACTGCAGTTAACCATAATTGGTCACGGCCAGTACTTTTATGGTTGACCCTCAGAAAACAATACGTGTTTTTGATCCAAAAATGGCATTATACTAATAACTATTTTTATTTTATTTTACTATTGAACGATGGGTTAATGGCATGACAGAAAAATTCCAAAGCGCTACTCGCCTATTCAAGGCTCGATAAAGATGCGGGGGTAATGAGTCTCTCACACTTACATCTCCCCCCCTCGTCATTGTCATAAAGAACTCCCAAAATTTATAGATTTCGTCGGAAGGTTGACCTATCCAAATACTAACTTAGCTCAGTTGCGGTTAAATTACATTATCCTATCAGATTGTTTGTTAACTATTAACACTGGTTAATTATTAAAAATATATTAATTGATCTAGGGATCTTGTTAATAAAAAAATGGCTAAACCATGAATGAGCAACCTTTTTTTACAACGGGCCACAACAAATTTAAAAACGTTATGCGGGCCGCATGTAATAAACTTATGATAATTCAAACACTCGGGTGCCCCCCCACCCAAAAAAAAAAGAGTCGTATACATTTTTAGTGCAGTGGGGTCGAACCAAAAAAATAATAAGAATTATCAAATTGTACATGACCAAATTAAAAAAAAAACATTTTTATTTAAATATGAACATTGATAAAACTATCATTATAAAAAAAACATGAATTTTTCAAGAAATCAAATGATAATATTTGTATAAATTGAATAAACAAAACTCTTTATATAAAAATATGTATTTTCACCAAATTAAATGGAAATCGTTTTCATTAATATTTATTTATTTACTTAAACTTTGGCCAGAAAGTGTGTGAAACGCGTTCGAAAATTTTGAATCGACAATCGATCGAATTATGGAAACTTTCATCAAACAGTTGATGATGATATTCAAATTCTAGAAAAGAGAAATACGCAAATATAGTTGAAAAACGTTGACGGTTTCGTTTAATTTTCGAATTTAGTAAAAAATATAGACCAGCGGGGAAGCGACCTTCTGTATTCGGTAATATGGAACTGTTTTCTGTACCTCTATTGACCGACAAACAACAACAGTCGTTCTCGTCGGACCGACAGCTAAACTGAGGTTGACGACCACGTATTAAGGGCCATGCAGAACCTGCCCCGAAGACACTTACGCACTAAACAAAAACCGACCTTCTGTATACAGTAATAGGGAACTTTTCTCTTTATCTTCACTAATTTGCCAACAACAACAACACTCGTTCGCGTCAAAACTAGCAACCACGTGACCAGGGCGGATACAAGAAAGAACAAACACATACGAATACGGTTCTGTTCGCATATTTCAGCTTATTATTTGTTTTATTACGAGAAATGTGTGTGGGGGGCAGTGCCCTGGTTACCCCTAAGGAAAAGCCGTCCCTGCAAACACTGAATGTGAACTCAAATTATCTCTCTAACAAAATAAACCTGGTATATAAAAATATACAAAAATAAAACACTCATTAATAGAAATACAATTAAAAAAACGACGAAAGATATATCAGAAAAAAATATTTAATGAGAAATTTGGCATTGATTCTTTGCCTATATTAGTCATTGCCTATGTTTGCCTATGTCTATATTTGCATATATAGACGACAACAATTCGCATGCTGCTTTCTAACCTAAGAAATTGTGAAGGGCCGCATAAAGTGTGGCGGTCCTCATGCGGGTTGCTCTTCCCTGGTTTAAACAATCAAGTATGTGAAATAAATACAATATGTATTATATATCCCTATAATACTCATGTGCAGTGGTTATATATGTTCTTTAAATCGGCTGTAATGGCATTATTCCAATTTTAAATAGGTTGAGTATGAAAATATTTAGATCTACAGAGAAAGACGTTTTAATCGAATATCTCAATAATATTCGTATATATTTTATTTATAAGACACTTTAATTTTTATTTCAAATTGAAAATATGAATATATATTCACACTATCATAGATTAAACGTTTCAAATAACAATAAAAAAATAGCATATAGATAAGGACGATGACTCAAAACTAACACAATAACACCATTGATGATTAAATATATATTTTTGTTGGGATATTATCATAAAATATTAATTGCAATTACCGGTTGATAACACAAAATGAATCATAAAATCACAATACACAATCATTAACCAGTGGATTGCAGCATTGCAGATGAATGTTGTGTTTTCGTGCAACTTGGTATGTATTATTGATCAGTTATCGTTATAGAAAATAATCAGATAGTAAAAAATATTTAAACAAACATTATGACAAATGTCAATTCATTGTCAATCGGTACAATTTTGTTAAAATAAGTGCGAAATCTATGCCAAGGCGATATAAATCTCACCGTAACGATATCGATCATTTCACTGTGATAAATGTGGTTGATGAAGTCATATTTAGTCCATTAATGCGATAATATAAACCAACTTATTATAAATCATAGTATAATATGAAGAAAATTGAAAATGTCTGAATTAATTATATCGATCAAGTGCATCGTAACTATTGCATCATTGTATCTGCTTCTCTGCGTTATATTGGATCCATTTATTTGACTAGATTAGATAACTACGGATCAGTTATAGTTATATAATCAGTTTGATAGCACATTTTTTAATAATGGCGTAAAATTTAATTCATGAATTAATGTTCAGTTGCGACACATGCTGTAGGAATTAAATCATGGTAATAGTGGTGCAGTGACAACATTTTTGTAAGGTTACGATGAGAAGACGATAAGTGATCGCGCAGTGAGATAATGGTTCGTTAAGTTTCCTTCGGAGGATATCACTTTGAAAGATGATGAACGGTCTGTTTGTCCTGCAGACTTTGATGGAGACGTTTTAATGAAGTTAGTGGCACAAAGTCCACGCAATACAATACCTCAATTGACGTACAATCTTAATACGGCACAATCCATTCAGCAACAGAAACAAAAATGACAGTGTGAGTTTTGCAACAAATCTCTTCATTTGGTAAAAAAATCGTCATTTTTAACTGATCCGTCACGACGACTCGAAAAAATACGCGTCCCCCAAAGGGGGTCTATTTAAAATGAAAAATAACTTTAAAAATTGGATTTTCTTCATAATTTTTGTCCATATTTTTTTTGAAATGTTTGGGGTATATTTTCATAAAAAGTAGACCCCATCGGCCAGCGGCGTTGGTTTCGAGCCGTTGTGACGGATCTGTTAAGAGTTATTAAAAAAAATCTAAAACTTAAGGTCACCACGTTTAGGTTAAAGAGTATCATGACTGGTGGCGAAAAATTGATAACATACCAAATTTAATCCCGAAAATTCTTCTTCTTCAGATGCTGAAACCTGAAGCTTGTTTTTTTTTCATACATCAGTCGATATTTTGCGAGTTGAACAATTCTGGAGCACCCGATCCGGTCTAGTTGCGAATGTTGGGAAGCCACGGCGGCTTTTTTTTTCTCAGCCACCATTTATCTCTACTCGTTCCTCCGTGATGGTTTACAGAAGACTATACTTTGCTTCACGAACCCTATGTCTAAAGTGTTCAGTTTTACGGTCTCACCTTACTCTCAAGACCTGGAAATTTCTGAAGTTTACATAATACACTGTACTGTCATCTCGCAATGGGCCAATCGGGTATCATTCGCTCCAACCAAGTCTCAGGCAATCCTCTTCAAGGGTCGACTCCGTCCATCACGTCATCCTTGTTCGAATGTCTCCATCAGACTACTACTTGGATATACTGCTGGACGAACACTGTATTTTTTTTCTTTCCTTGAAGATCGGCTTACTCTTCTTTCTAAATCATAGCTGGTTCTTCGCAGATTTTTGGGTCAGTAAATTTTTGGCTGGTCACGGTAACTTCAGGGCGTCAAGGGTTTGACCTGGTAGAATGGGCATACTGTTCATGTGGGTTCGCCTGTCAGGATTTTAGTCACATTTGATTGCTTGCCATTTTCGTTAGCAACGAGACTTCTACTGGTCGCGCATTGATCTCATATTATTCGTTTTGACCGTTTGTTTGACTTGGTAGCATGTCCTCTTCTTGTAGATTCTTATTTAGCTCTTTTTTATTGTCCGTGACACTGATGTCTATTATATATCCGGCCATTTTTGCCATTTGATCCAATGAATGGCGGTCAACCAAGCTACTTTTTTCTAGTTGTCTTTGGAATTCTTACGGGAGTCCACATTCTTCTACGATGTTGCTCTGCCTCATTGAAGTATTGGTCATTCTCGCGATGCTCGCATCCATATAAGAAGTTCCGAAGGTTTTAGGGAGTCTAGCTTGAATTCAGAAAGTAAACACTCTGTCTGTGTATATGTATATGTAGTAAGGCAATTCGATTCCTACGGCACTCACATTGTCTGTTACGCGTTTATATCATGTCCATGTAAAACGAACCTGACGAAATAGTGTGTCCATTGAAATAATTTAATGGAAAGTGTCATGCTTCTAAAACTGCGGGATCTTGATTCAGCGGTCGTCTCAGAAGTGGGTTCTCTTCAGATGACATTTTCTAGTCTCAGAATGCTTGAATGATGATGCAATATCTTTCGTTGTCGCGTCATGCACCACGTTATGATTACTGGATGATGCAATCGGGAATAATGTATAATAATACCCCAGTCCATTCTCGATTACGACAATACGTTACATACATTTAATACATCACTACATACACTCAACTCCTTTTTTATCCATTCAGCAACAGAATTCATAGACAAATTGAAGATTGGTTCCCTATATAAAAAAAACCGTCTTATTTTTAAAAATAGAATTATTGTAGTATAGAAAACCGTGTAAAATATAATAATAACTCAATATATAAATGTACGATTCTTCAGTTCACGTTATAATTTGTAATGTCAATAAGCAAAAAAAATAAAGTCTGAGTTAATTTTTAGTGATACATTTTTTTTCTTTTGCTTCA
>JAGXCT010035517.1:0-18641 GCA_022495035.1 Philopotamus ludificatus | reverse complement strand
ATGATGCATATACGCTCGGGCCAGCGATGATACACATATGATACACCGGCCACGAAAGTGTTAAGGAAATTAAAAATATATAAAATGGAAATACCAAACATTTTATTTACTTAATAATTAATGTGATACTTGTTATTAAACAAAGTTTAATTATATAATTTAAAGAAATCCAAAGTAAAATATGTCGCAGAAACAGAAACAATAGAATTAAGAACGCCTTATGATGAAAACAATGTTGAAGAACAACTGTAGATACCACAACGATTGTTCAAATAAGTTAACTACAGTCAACCATCCTATAACGTTTCCTGTAAATCGCTGTTTTCTACAAAATTCTGGTCAATTTAGATATTTCGTAAATCCATAATACATTGCCGAGTGAAATAAAGGTCGATGCTCTTTGGTTGACAAAGAATTTGTAAAAAGCAGCGATTTAGAGGAAACGCTATAGGAAGGCTGACTGTATTCCATTTAAACAAAAAAAAAACGTAGATCACTATATTATTAAATCTTTATTTTCAAAATAAACGCTGATTTTCTAAACTTAATACTTCATTATATCAAATTTAATAATTTAAACTTTTTCGTCAATCTCATATTATTTAAAATTTTGAAAATATACATTATATCTAGTGATAAATAAAAATGAGAGAATTTTTACATATTTCATTAGATTATTGCATATGTGCGCACGAATGAGTTTATCAGTTTTATTTCATGATTTATGCATAATTATTAAATAGAGTTTTTCAAGGACATCTAGGTTTATTATCTCGAATGGAATTTTAAACAATAGTTAGATTAAAAAACGGAAATTTCTCATACAAAATCCATTCACTATGTTGTTTTATATATTAAACATGAAACGATTCCATTTAAAAAAAATCATGCATATAAATTCAATGAGAGTGGCATATAAACGACTTCAAATTATAAAATAGGTATCAAAATGATCATTTATATTTAAAGTGTATAAATGATTAGATATTTCTTATCCATCATCACTATTTGTCATGATTTTCATGCTTAAAAAATATTTGATAAGCATATAAGAAATATATACAATCTTTAGTGGGTTAATAATCGTAATACATAGTATTTATTCGCACTTTGAAAATTCCAGACAAGATAATGACATTATTTAACATCATTTTTATCAAATCATAATAAATAATATGTGCTAATACATCAAGGAGACCTTGAGATGATATGTTTTTAACCATGCGTTAAACGTAACAAATTTTCGTTGTTATATAACAATCAAGAAAATATCGATGAGCAATTGATAGTCAACTTTTCTATTATTATTATAAAAATATATTTGTTTCAATCTTATGCAATTATAATCATTTTTTATAGAGAAAGCACCATACGAATGTTTCTCTTAAAGATATTCTAAATATATTCGACATTCTAAGCTCATTTGTAAATCTAATTCATACATGACGTTGATACAAAAGTGATCCATGACAGTGTTTTGATTAAATACCGACATTAAAAATTAATATAAATAGAAAATAATTTGAACTTTTGTTAGCAATAACGATTTACCTTTAATGTGCAAAAAACATTCAATCGTTCGAGAGAATCGCGATGATTTTATAGCTCATAAAATCATAATAGTATGGTTTTGCAGTAATACCTGTAGTCAAAAATCAAGGTTACTCCAATATAATTGTAGAAATAAACGTGAGCATTACATATCTAGAACATATTATTTTTTAGACATAATATTTGCATTATTTTTTTTTATATACGTATTAACATATATTTTTAATCCATGTATTCAATTTCGGAAGCATTAGTAAATTGATCTCTTTAAATAAATTAAAATGTCATAAAATGTATATAAATGTCCATCTATTGGAAGAGTTAATAAAAACTATTGCGTGATAAAAATCTGAATATGTTATACAGTTTTTTCTTTACTTCAAGAGATGGCAGTAATATTACGATTTTAAATATTCATATTATGTATTAGGGCTAGGGGACCCGAAAGAAATCGCGCATTTTTATGTGAATGTAAAATTTATGTGTTTTCATATTTCTTTTACATATAAATATCTTTGCCATTTTCCTTATAGTTTTTCAACAGTTTTTTTTTAAACTTTCCGGTTTTATATCGAAATGCTCATTAACAAGGGGTTTTCAACTTCAGTTATATTTCGATAACGTTTTTCTCTTAAAGTGTGCTCCATGGATCTTAGGGGTCGTAACGGGAGTTTAATTCGGAGTAAGCCATTGCCTTTTTCGGCTTATGTTGTCGTAAACGATCCATTTCTCATCTGCAGTTACAATTTAGTCTAAGAAGGGTCGAATTCTTTGTTAAGGCAACAAAGAATTACATGTATTCCCTCCTCTTCTTTGTTATCTTCGGATAGTACGCGCGGTGTCCAAATTCCCATTCTATTTATTTTACTGATGCGTTACAAATGTTACTGTACATTTGATATTAAAGTATTGCGATAATTCCTCGATGGTTAATCGAGGATCAGACTGAATAAGTCATCATCAAATTTAGGAGGTCATCCAGATTCAGGTACATTTTTTAGATTTGTATTTCCTGATTTTAACCTTTGAAATCTAAATTGACATCTATATGCTAAACTTTTTTTATTTTTATTTTTAATGGTTTTACCTTTAGTGGCTTGGTGGCATTCAAGTTCAGGTCGAAAAAAGTAGCATACAATGTCTGTCGTGTCCTTCATCAATTTCTGTTTTTGTCATTTTAACCTTAACAATAATATAAACTTTATTACGCATAAATATATAATAATAAAAAAAATCACACGAACATTAGGTTATAAAATACGGGATTACTTTCGGGTCCCCCTAAGATACATTCTTTGATTTACGGGGTAGATAGGTTCCATGAAAAATTACGTAAATAAAAAATACGCAAAAATAACATGGTCTTTTACAAAATCATGGGATATGTTTCCGGAAATAATGAAAAATTCGTATGGCTTTTATTTGGTCATTCGTCACGTGCTTGTTGGAGTTGCCTCCGTCCTTTAGAACAAGAGTAATTATTGGCTACGTATTCTGGGTATGGGTTGCTCTCCAGAGGGACGGATTCTTCTTTATGTTAAGCCAGACAGATTGTCGCATTGTTTCCATTCGAACGAGTTTTTTCTTTAACATTACGGCCTGAGACCTACAGGAGGTTATTTATAAACAGTATATTATAGAGAAGTAAAACGGCTAAGGGTACTATCCCAGCATTTGTCTTTGGGTAACTAGGGACCCATGCTAACCCAGCCTGAGATAAAAATATTTTTACACCAAGGTTGGTGACAGAGATATGGAGACATTTCTTTTCATTTTCGCACCTTGAAGGACTGGGACCAAGGAAACAGTCCCAGTTTGTGTTTTTTTTTTATTTATAAGGTTTCTTTCCCTTCGTCGTTGGTGATGACGAACTTGTAGCTCTCACCAGTAAGGATGGAAACACTAATTTTTTTCTTAAAAATAAGACTTCGGACTAATTTTTACTCCAAAATGCGCATTGGGGCTTATTTTAGGAGAATATTTCATTTTTGCTTCAGGAAGTTGTACAACCAGCATTGTGATGATTCTCTTATGAATATATTTAATAGTGATGCCATTTCAAGAGGATACTTGAATTGAATAGCCCTGCATACAATTAAAGCGATTGCTTCCTTAGCAGGAATTCATTCTCGAGCAATATATCCCAGCTCAATAAATGGTTGCCGACCTGAACCATATTTATCCTTTTTAATATTCTTCTCGTTTAGCCATTAACTGAATTTATCGTACTCTGCTTGCCATATCCTAGACCTCCACGAATTTGTTCTTGTACTCTTATTTTGTTTAATTCATCTTGTTGGGAGGTTAGAATATTATTACCTCACAATTAAAGGGTCATGCGACAGAGGGGTTAAAAAAACATTCAAAAGAACAATCATCATCACAAAAGCGATATTTATTACTTACAATATTTTACTAGGGCTCAATTTCTGGCAAGTTGTTATTTTCATGGAAACACAGTAGATAACTAGTCGGGGGTAATATGTCGAGTGTTATTCGAGGGACATATTTTTCGATAAAATGTCTCCCCTTTGTGAACCACTTTAACTTTAATTAATTTATTGTTGACATTGGGGTGACCCGGATGATTCATAATCTGTATTTGCCCTTAAAACGTATCTGGACAAGTCTGACTGGATTTAAATATGGACAGTTTTAATGAATGTCACAATATACATTACAATTATTAATATTGATTCTCTGGATTATTAATATCGGGCAAAGAAGAGTAAATTTAGCTCAAGGACGAAGCTACAACGTCTCTGCGTCGGAAAAGGACGCGAAGGAAAATTTAAAAGAAAACGTTACCTTTTATTTTTCATTAAAATCACAATTTGTTTCGGTAGTTTTTAATATTTTATGAATTATTACCAATAAGAGGAGTATCTCTTAATAGGATAAATATAAAATGAATAAATTTACTATCCGAAATTGTCGACGTGCGGCGGGAACTGAAATCGTCAGGGCTACCAACCTGTCCAATTGTGTTGCCAATATTACCGTTTTAATATCGTTCGGCAGAATTTATGTAAAAGATACAAAAAAAATACCATAAATAACTGGAATGTATTAATAATAGGAAAATTATTAGTATTTGATATATCAAATAACAGATTTATTTAAAATTGGTTCAAGGTTATAAAATTAGGGGGATAAGGTTATATACAACGAAGGGGATGGGATCGGTAGTTTTTATATGGGGTAAATTTAAGATTCGGATGTTTGTATCTAACTTTTTTAAAGATGTGATGATCAGGGTATATTTTAATATATTGAAATTTATTTGGTTTATTAACAAAAATAAGAGATTTAATGAAATTAATAAGCGAGGGATTTATAAATCGCTCCGTTATATATTCGTTTTCCTCTTAGAAGTAATTCTGGAATCTCAAGTATTAAGTTTGTTTATATTATTATGTTTGCGTATATTTTGAATAAAAGCGTAAATATGAGCTTCGAATCTGGTCGGATTAATCGGGGTTAAGTTCTGAGAAAAAAATAAAAACAAACGAATATCAAACGACAGGTGACAGTTGGAAAAAAAGACGTCAGATTTGGAAGGGCGAAGAGTCGCCGCGTGAGTCACGCGTCCAAAGAGACGGGCGGAAGGCGAGTGGCCGCATCGAGCGGGAGGCGGCGCGCAGGTGCGGGGCGGGGGCCGGAGGTGGGGAGGGGCGGAGGCGCGGCCGCTCAGTCTGACAGCTGCCGGCGGCCGACATGGAGCCCGCCGTCGTTCCCGCCGTCGCCCCCGCCGCCCCCGCCTCCCCCACCTCCCCCGCCGCCGCCGCCGCCGACCTCATCCGCCGGGAGCACGACTCCATCGACGACTTCGAGCACCTGGAGCACGACGCGTCCCCGAGGGAGCCTCGCTCGGCCAAGGAGCAGACGGCCGCCTTCCTGCAGCGGGCGGCGCAGGAGGCCGACCTGCTGCAGCTGGGCCCGGGGGGGCTGGGGAGGGCTGGTGGAGCTGACCGGAGCGCGAAGGTGCTGGTGCCGCGCCGCCGCCGCGAGGCCCTTCGCCGACAGCCGCGAGGAGCTGGGCCCGCGCCCAGCGACGACTCGCTGCCCGACACCATCGACACCTTCCGCGCATCCCCTTCCCAGGAGCCGGTCCGGTGCCGACCCCCGCCCCCGCCCCCGCGGCGGCTCCATCCCCCGGGCCGAGCCCCGTGCCGAGCCCGGTGCCGAGCCCGGTGCCGACGCCGTCCCCGACCCCTCCTCCAGTGGCGGCGGACGAGGTCGTTCCGACCCCCGTGCCCGTCGAAGAGCCGGCGACCCCCCAGCGGCCCAAGTCGGGCGCCGAAGCCATCTTCTGCGAGATCGGTCTAGGTAAGCGAAACGCAATTGTATCTAATCTCGACCGAAATTGTCCGCTTTTCGCTGAAACGGGGCGATATCTCGAATTGCGCCGTTTCAGAGATCGCTCGCACACATGCTTAAACTAACAATAAGGGTGAAGGGCGCGTCTGCTAGAGTTCTGGTGTTAGTCATCGTCGAAAAAATTACCCCCTCGCAAATTCCCCCAAAGATAACTGTGACCCGAGGACGAAACTAACGATCTATTCGCATCGCGCGACCGACGAATACTTTTATATAAAAACGCATCGTTTCGCGGCGAGATTTGGCGTTATATTTAATATTAATAAGAAAAAAATCATCGATTTTCTTCTTGCGATTGTAAAAAACGCAAAGATCGCCAGAAGAAAACTCGCCGCTCTCGCTCTTCTTCCGATCGCCGAGCCGCGCCGCGAACGATCGTCGCGCATATTAATTTTCGCCTCTTTTTCTGCAAATCGCTGCACCGATGCAGGCGGTCGTCTTGCGTAACTCTGCAAAATAATCTTCCGGTCCGGCACGTTTCGGCTCCGCTCCGACGACGGCGCGATCCAATTTTCGTCCGAAAGGTAAGACAACGCGACGTTTGCGAAATTATAATTAATCGTAACGCAATCGACTACGATCCCCTCGAACCGACCGCGTCGGATCGGCCCGATCGGAGCGGTTTATTTCCAAGTAGGTAGTCTCGATATAATTTTTATATTTTATTGCGGCTTCCGGATTTTATGCTGCGATCGACGATCGAAATTCTACGGATATTTTCGGCATTGACGTCAATATTTGGACCGATTGCTTAGAATAGAGCGAACGATTGTCGATTTGCATTCGTCTATCGTTCGCCAATGTCGTTTCTGCGATTAAATTAAACGACAAACAAATTGAATATACGTATTTAGAGAGATATGTTTATGTCTTCGCATACAAACCGTTGAAATATTTGATGCAATGCGCTCGCGATATAAATACGTTTATTTATGGAAAAATCGTCTGCTGGAGCGAGGCCGGTCGTCGTCTCATTATTTTTTGGAACAATTTATCATCGTCGAAAAAAATGGAGAGGATCGTCGAAAATATTCGAGTATCGTGACGCATAGGACGATGATGATGAGACGTTTTTAGCGAAGAATTCGGCGGGCGACGTCACTAAAGCGAATGTAACGTCTTTCGCTGGGCTTAGAACCGGGTCGACGCTGGAGAACGTCCGAAATGAAAGATTTATCCAGTGGTGTAGGCAGAATCGCCCCGGATCGCCGAGCTAGACTTCTCCGGCACATAATTTGCGACCCAACCTCTACAATGTCAAATGGAATAATATGCGATTTTTTTTATTTAAATATTAACAAAAATTAGAAACAGCTCTCATTAGCATCTCTAGCAGTTTTAGGTATCGTAATGATATCGGCAACTTACCATTGTTCCGGATAATATCCTAGCCTGAGTACCGCATTGAATATGTAGGTCATCAGCTGTATTCACTTTGCTGCAGCTCTCTTTGATAATTTTTCAGTAATGAGGTCGTACCTTGAAGTTTTTTTAGGTTTCGAGTCATTTGAGTTCGAGGTTAAAGACCGTTCTTTAGCAAAGAATGAGGATTTTTCTTTGTCGTTTCTTACCTGTATCCCATTGTAATTTCTTGGTGAAGGTTTGATATTGCTCTGAGATTGTTTTAATTTTTTAGTGGTCCTTCAAAGTAAGTAATCTAGAATTACTATCATTTAGGTTTTCCGGTTAGTTCCGTAATGAAGAGTTTTTCAGTTCATTCAAAGCTGTCCTTTGAAGATCTTGTTTTTTGACAACAGACTTACTTATTACAAAAAAATAATGAAACCAATTTTGAAGTACGAAGAAGAAGCATTATGGCAAACCGGTGCTACTTAGGATCTCAAGCTCTACATGACCCTCATCAGGCCCGTCTTAACATACGGGTCTGAATGCTGGGCTGTGACAAAACAATAGCGATAACTGGATATTCTAGGACGAATATTTGGAGCCGTATTCAGCGGTAGAGAATGGCGTATCCGAAGCATATGTTTAGACGCAAACAAAATTGTTTAGTATACGACCTTTGTTTGGATTAAGACTTTGATGCATCGACGGTTACGTCTTCGATCGACTAAATTCCGTTTTTCTTGGTAGAAAGTCACCTATAGAACAATGGTCAAACATAGTGACTAAAAGGGACTAAAGGGTTGTGCCTATGGTGGAAGATATCGTCTCTCTGGACAGGTCCATGGCTCTGGATGTGAATTATGGTGATGCGTAGAAGTTAGTAGAGGAGCACAGGATAGAGCTGACCTGAAGGAAAAGCACAAGACGAAGCTACATACTGGGGAGATAACGAAAACTCCTACTTCTTTAATCAAGGAAAGTTTTGCCAAATGGATGGATATCAAAAACTTTGCAGAGAAGTACCATCCCAATAAAGCCCCAACAAGCCGTATTAGCATTGTCTGGAATGACCAAATTATGTCACATTTCCGAAGTATTCTGGAGTGAATGCAGAAGCAAAATTCTTTGGACAAATTTTTAGTAGACATCAAACTTGATAGCTCTCAACCAGATACAATTAATGAAAAGAGACAGGAAATAGATCATCATAATTTGTTGAATTAAAAAAAATTAAGGACGTATACCAAGGTACTACTATATATTCAATTATAAAAATGTACACTAGGATGAAGGTATTTTTCGATTAACACTACACCACTGGATTTTCCTTAATTTTATAGTCATTTTAATAATATGTGCCTATAGTTGTATGTCACTGGAAAGCAGTAAAAATCAATTTCTCATATGTTGACCATGACCTTCTCAACACGATACAGTTTAATCTTTATTTCCAAACATTCTGACTTGTAAGATTTCCTTGCACACTACTACTAATCCTGCATTGTACTTAAGGAATATATTTTATACTAAATATTGGTACAATATTTTCTTGTTATTTATTTATTTAATTATTTGTATACGATGGATGGATGGCATAGCATAATGATTTCGAAGCGCCATTCACTCATATACAGATTCTAAAGATACAGAGGGCATAAGCCTCTCACACTTATATTCCACCCAGTGTCAAACCACGACACTGGTTCATTTTTAATATTATTTCAGTTTGATTGAAATTTATATTATGATTATGACTTTCTAAAGATGTAGTAGATGCTAGTAGTATTGTAATTATATTTTTTACAGCTTCTATACGAACGCCTCATAAACCAGACAGATAATTCGATAGTTATCAACGATCTATCAACTGCATATGGTTTTCTTTGATATAATGCAGTCATGCAATGTCCATATTTTTGCCATATTCTTCACACTCTGAATATTGGTCGCGCTTCGTTCTACTCGTTCATTCCAATAACGGCATTCATCTTTTTAATTGAAACGTATTGTTAATCTTCTGAAACATACGATTTCTTATGCTCGAGATCGTAATTGAGATAAAACATGATACGTGTCGCAATGCAAAAATTATATTATTATTATTATGGTATTCAAATGTACAAAACCATTCTTCTACATGATTTCTTGCTTTTCTACACAATATTATTTATTTCATCTTCCATCCATGGAGTTTGCACCCCCTTTTTAAAACATCGTAAATTATTTTTGATGGAATAAAGAAAATCTTAAAATATTATATATCTGTTTGTTATTTATTTCCATGTTCAACGAATACATTGTACAGTTCACGTGATTATACATGAATTTACTATAAAAGTGCAATTTATTTTATCTAAAAGTATAACGGACAAAAAGATAAGGGATTGCTGTTTGACCAACAAGAGGATTATCAAATATGTTTAAACTTTACATATACGTACACTCTTTTATACACGGTTTTGAAATAATACGGTCCAATAAAAAGAACAAAAATCGACATTATCGATGTAACACTATTTATTTGTAGTTAAGTAGTTTTTAGATTAGTTAGTAAGACTAATTGCCTTATCAGAAGATGACAACATTTCTAGAAAAGAAGACTTTGCCAGTGAGCTGCTATCTCATGTGTCAACATTCTATACTCTTCGAAATTAGTAATAGTCCAATAAGTCGATCTGTAATCCTCGGGTCGGCTCGGCCGACCAAACACAGCGGATTGACTGTATATATTTTCGTTCGGTCCAGCTCACCGCTGCTTCTAGATACACTCTCGATGTTTTACACCGTTGCATAACCTATTTTGTGCATCTTATTCTAAGGAGCATCGTTGAACTTTGTACCTAACATTATCACGTTTTGCAAAATCTTAGTATTAAGGTGTTTTTCAACATATTTGACATATTGTTTACTCATGTGGATGAAGATTCGCTTGAAACTTGTCTTCGTATTCTTCTAATGAAAATCCTCTGATGTCATTTGATATGTTTTATTAATACATATACCTATTGTATTGTTCGGAAAGTCATTTCGTTTTTTCCCAACAGATGACTTGATTGTATTTTTTCACAGCCAACTTCACACATAAGCCGCATAATCATTATATATTTTGACAGCTGATATAGCAAGGCTTGCTTGTGAAAAGTTAGATTGATTCTACGCAGTAGTTTTTGGTTGGTACCCTTTCAAATAAGTGAAAAACAGCATTTTCGGTATATTTTACATTTTTACTATTGAAAAGGTAATAATGCTTTCCAAGCAAGAAAAAAATTATCCGATGTGTATGGAGAAGATGTAATGATAGAACGCCAGTGCCAAAACTGGTTTGCAAAATTTCGATTCGGACATTTTGATGTTGAAGATGCACCACGATCTGGAAGGTCAGTGAAGACACAATGAAGGCATTAATTGATGCAAACCGGCGAATAACAACTCTTGAGATCGCTGAGAGATTAAATTTATCGAATTCGATCGTTCATGATCATTTGAAGCGCCTAGGTTTAATAATCGCTCATACGGGTTCCTCATGTTCTTACGGAAAGAAATCTGCGCCGTCGCGTTGACGTCTGTGATTTGCTTTTCAAACGTCAAGAAAATTATCCATTTTTGAAGCGAATCATCACTGTGGACGAAAAATGGGTTGTCTACAACAATGTTAAACGCAAGAGATCATGGAGTAAAAAAGAAGAACCGGCTCAAAGCACTTCTAAAGCCGATATTCACCATAAAAGGGGGATTTCAAATGAATAGTTTTTATTGAGCTTCTACCGCACAACACAACGATCAATTCTGAAGTGTTCTGTCATCAGCTGGACAAATTGAATGATTCATTTAAACAGAAAAGGTCAGAATTGATAAATAGAAAAGATGTAGTGTTCCACCAAGATAATGCGAGACCTCATACAAGTTTGTTAATAACTCATACCAGCTTTGCAACTTGGATGGGATACACCACAATATTCTCCCTACTGCTTTTTGTACGGGTATTTGTTTCCGGTCCTGCAAAAGATTGCAGACGGTAAAGAGCTTTTACAGCAGCTAACTTTGATAAAGGGTGTGGTCAAAAATCACGGATCAGTTTTGTACATAAAGGGCTCATTATGAGCGTGGAATCATGCTACTGCCAGAAAGATGGCAAAAGGTATTGGACCAGAATGACAATATATAATTCAATAAAATATTTATTCACTATAAGAAAATCGTCTTTCATTATCATAAAAGAAACGTAATTACTTTCCGAACAACCTGATAATTTGAACCAAAGCAGTATTTTTTTAGCGAGATGCAAAAAGGTATGTCATTGTGACCGTTTTGCACGACGATGCAAATGAATAACAATATCATATGAAATTAGAATGATTTGTTTCTCAGAAAACATAGTCATGACATCATTCTCATATTCTTGGTCGTAAAATAATCTTTATTTTAAAATAACTAAGTTTTCAGACGCGATAGATGACTAAATATTTGCACCATGATTCATATCATAAATGCAATTATTGAATGCGTAATTCAATCATGTCGTTTGATCAGTTAAGTAGTGATTGCATCATACAGGATACCGATAACGTGCAAAATGAAATATTCATATATTATTTAACCAAAATAGTTCGTATCGCACGTGTATAATCTTTTCGATCATATATGATACACGTGTAATTTGACATGATTCATAAATTCCTGAAATAAAAACACCCCATTTTCAACACCGACACTCCCATATCGCCGGTCACCACCGTACAGCACAAAACGGCAGTAAAATAACTATTGCTCAAATTGGTGATTCACCGGTGACGTAATCCATTCCATTTTCTTCTGCGCCGAGTTGGTACATTGATTTAGGAAGTCGCATTACAGTGTAGCCTTAACATTTATGCGTGGTTGGATACACTTGCGCACGTACACGTGCACACATATACATGTACGTGTGTTTGCGGTGAAGGACGGTCAAAAACAGGGATGAGAACGAGATGAAAGGCACGTATGGATTTTTAGATGTATAATTCACACGTGTGTTTGTCGGCATGTAGCCGTGTTATTCAATTGTGAATGGAGAATTCCTATTTTTTTACAATGAGGACCCTCTACTTTAAACCTTCGTCCCAAAGTATCCGTGTAATATTTTTTTAATGAGTTATTATATAATAGATTCCAGTTTATTGGAACAGCAGGTAACGTAGGCCTAATTCCAAGGAACTAACACCAAATAATGGAACTAATAACAATTTACTTCGGTTATCTGAGGCACGATCCCCTTTAGGGACAGTAAATTTTAAGTTTAAATAAATATTTGTTATTTACCATTTTTTTTTATTAATATTTAATCATAAAAATGATCAGATTAATTGTGATATTCCAATTCTTTAGTGTCTTTTATTGGTTTTTACAGTGGCAGGTCGTGGGTAAAATATTTGGGTGTGCTGCGAAAGATTAAAAATTAAAAACAGTATACAGTAAACCTTTATAATGTACACTCCTATAACGTTCCCCTCTATAACGTTTGCGGCGGTTTTTTTTTCCTATAGCGTCGATCCTCCCCTATAACGTATTTTTTTTAAAACGCTTAGAATTTTCAAAATGAAAATGTTTGATTTACTGATTTCCTTCAAATCAAAAAATTAAATTGAAAAACGTGGTATCTATGATTTAGTATGAACGGCGCGGGACTGCTACGAGCGCTTAGCGACGAGTCTTAAAATCCTTGTTCAGCTAGTAAAACAATTTTTTTTTTAGAATCCAGTTTCCTTGCTAGGGATAGATTATGGAACAGTTAAAATAAATAAACGTGTATTGTAATCGCCGGCGTTTGTTAATATTTTGAGATTCAGCAGTTAAGAGGTTGAATAACGATATATCATTGTTTGGCCGTCAAAGGGTTAATCAACGATACAGTCAACCGTCCTATAGTGCTCCCTGATATAGAGCGACGTGTGCGGCAGTCTCTCCTATAGTGCTCCCTTCTAGATCGCCGTTTTTTATGCAAAACACTAATTTTTCAAGGTCAAATTACATATATTGTAAACATGTAATACATTCCTGCGCGAGATAAAGGTCTAACTAAACTAAAAATAATTACATTTACAAAATACAATTTAAAAAAATCTAATCCCAAATTTTGTATGGGTGCCTAGTCTTCTAAAGCAGTGCTTCCCAATTACTTTCATGTCACGGCCACCTAAATCTGAAAGAATTAAATTCAAAGCCCCCGCCCAAAAAAAAATATTTTATAGTTTATTAAGATTATTTGCCCGTAATATTACAATTATAATACTATCCTCGATTTACACGGTAGATGGGTTCTGAGAAAAACATTAGCAAATCGAAATTATCTATATTTTTCAGTGTAAAACCGTGTAAATCGAAAAGGAAGTACACAAAAAACGCATAATTTAGTTGTTTTGAAATACATAAATAACCACAAAATTATTCTTTAAAATAAATTATCATTAATTATTTTTTTCCAAAATTAACCCTTACTCATCAGCGTGAAAACCTGATTAGGAGTATATGAATTGATATGCCTTAAAATTTCCAATAAATTTTGTTGGATATTCTTGCGCTGCATCTATATCGCCAGATGCCAGTTCACCTATGTAGAAGTGTGCCAGTTTGAATCTTTCCAGACCAAGCATGACTTGCTGTGAAAACCTGCTTCTTTGAATGAGAAAGAGGATGTTAACTTCTCTTTAATTTTTTCGTAAATCCGCAATGCTTTATTTGTAATAGCGTTGGTATCAATTGGAATCCGTTTTTGTGTTTGGTCCTCTATCCAAATCTTTAAGGCCTTTCTGCACACCTACAGTGGAATGCATACCTAGAGTGGAATGCACACCTACAGTGGAATGCACACCTACAGTGGAATGCACACCTACAGTGGAATGCACACCTACAGTGGAATGCATACCTACAGTGGGCGCACGAACAAATAAAATTATTATTTTTGTTTATTTTCAACATTTATTTTCAACTTTTTTTTTAAAAACCGTGTAAAAGCGAAAACGTGTTGTTGTGTATATAAATATGTTCTCATATGTGTTATTATTTAACAGACTTAAATATATAAATTCCTTAAATATGCTATGTGGAAAAATATTTATAAATGAATATTTGTACTTTGTACTGATTTTTTTCGCAGCCCCCGCGAGAATCCTGCGACCCCCCAGAGGGCCGCGGCCCATAATTTGGGAAGCACTGTTCTAAAGGACGGTTTTTTATAGCGTGGTCCTTATCTCGATGATATAGGAGGGTTGACTGTATATCAAAGGGTTTATATCATTTAAAATTGATGAATAGAAGAGATGCATATAAATTAAAAAATAATGTTCTATGGAATGAATATTTCATAGCAAAAACCTAAGTAGGATCTTTGAGAGCAGTCATCTTAGAATACTGCGTTTTTTAAAAATTCTGTAAAATACTCTGATACCTATCTGATAATACACGTGCTCTGATAGCATTTATATATATATATGTATTTTAATTATGGTCTTAACAAATTTAATCATGAACATGATGACACTGGTAAGAATCTCTTCTATCGATCCTCGGTTTGGATCTAGATTTTGTTTGCATTTTGTTTAAAGATGTTTATCTTGTACTCACAGATAAGTTAACTTCCAATCCTTTATTCTTCGTATTTTTTAACCTAACTTAAACTTCAAAAAAGATTTTCAAAGAATTTCAACTGTTATCAAATGGCTTTATCGACTTAAATGTTAACTGAATGTCAACGGGGCATTGTATGCGCAAAAATAAATAAATACGTCGTATCATACATATGTTTAGGTGTATGAGTATGGTTGAATAGCACACTGTTGAGACCTGTTTTTTCGTCGATAACAAATTGGCAAAACAAATGTGCATCCACAATTGTGCAAATGCAAATTTTAAACGTTCAAACGCGCTTTGTATGTATACGTTCAATGTATATTCATTGTGCATCTGAAACTATCTTAAATATATTAATTTTCATTTAATTACCATATTTTACGAAAATTATTTTCATAGCAACACTGTACAACTACTGCCATCTATCAAAGAAAATTTTAATCGATTTTCTTGTCGTGCCATATTGAATTAAAATTCTTTCATGATTTTCATTATTTTTATTATGGTATTAAATTAATAATTATTTATATATGCAGCAATTGATTTATTTATCATTATGTATATAAGTATAGTGTGTTGTTCATAGATGTCTCGTGTTATTCGACCATATTAAAATTTGAATTGGTATTTTTAGATCATTCGAGATAGCCCTGTATATTCATGATATCAGCGATATATTCGTACTTTTGTTAAAATCTGAGATAAAAAATATAAAAGTATTTATGTTTTATTGATATAGATATTTGTATCGTTATCATAATACAAATATATCGATGAAATAATTTATAATCCTAGCAGATCTCTAAAGCATTTTTTTTTAATATTCCTAACTTAATGTATTTATCGATTCCAAGGCCGAATTGTAATTATTTTTAATTAAGTATCATTATTGATTTCATACGCTTATTTCACATTACATTTTGAGATTATCATGCTTGGAATAGCGTGTACTTAAAAATTCTCTGAGTTATTGAAAAAATTGTGCCTTTTATTTATTTTTTTTAGTGTATTTCACCCCTTTCCTTTAATACATTGAGCAATACAATGGGGGTTGCTAACAAATCACTTGCGTGTATCCTACTGGATGGTTCTTGAATATGTACGTACATTGCGTATTGAATAATTCATAATTTTGTGCATGTGATACGCAGAATATCTCATACTTTTAATGAAAAAAATGCCCTAAAAATCTTACTAATTAAATTTATTCTTATTAATGTATCCAAATTATTGTGACATTATGATCAAATTGTTCATATGTATTAATAAACGATGATAATGATTTTTTTTAAAGTTGTCCATGTAATTAATTGTTTAAGGTTAAATTATTTAACATGACCTCATATTTAACCAACCGCGTTTTCCTCTTCTTTGTCTTTATCTATTTTTTTTAAACCTTCTCATTGAAAAATATGTATTTTCATTGATCTGCGAAGCTGTAATATATGTATAAACAACTTACAAATTTAATATTTTTTTTATCCTTATTAGATTAATGTACTGCTTTTTTTTCGTCCCAAAACTGTATCCACATTTTATATATATTTATTAATATAAAAAAAACTAGGTCAACCTTCCCACGAAATCTATGAATTTTTTAAACACTGGCCAGGCAGTAAACCATGAAAAAAGCTCGGTTTATGGATGTTATTCGTATCTCGTTCATCTTTGTTTATTAATATAGTAATTTCAATCGTATCTTGTTCCATAAAATAATGTTTTTTCAATGCTATGGTGTCACAAGAGACGCTTTTCTGCTCAAATTTTCTGTATTTTAAAAGTTATGTCGAGTGAAAGATCAAAGTAAATAGCAAATTCTGCAATCTGTAGATAAATGATACTGTTGCGTTTTGATTGATGTCGATCAAACACACCTTACACTCTTGACAAATAACGTCATCGTAACATCATGTTGCAAATCGATAATTTCATTTATAATCTAACAATTAATGTAGTGTTTTCATTAGATGTATGTATATGTTCAGAATCTCACACATATGATTGTGTTATATTTGATCGTCTTGCAGATTTGTTTCTGTTCTTATTGTTCCATCTGCTATAAAAACAGGCGACAGATCAATAACTTGTGTACGTACATTGCTGCAATGGAGCGAGGTTACACATTAAAGAATTCCGGATTCTATTGAAGAATTGACGCATTGATGAATCAAAATGTTTCATGGTGATTAAAACAAAACTGAAAAAGGCACTGGTGAAATCTAATATAAAAATCATTACAAGTATAATAATTATAATAAGAAGCACTAGTCGGAATTATGAGATTAAAGGTAACGATAAACGTCCAGAAGCATTAAGCTTGTAATCAAAAAATGATTCATTAGATTGGTAGATATTCAGAAGGTTCAAGTAAAGTAACCATACCTACTACTGTTAAAGATGGTACTTAAATGTTGTGATAATCAATAATGTGATTGACTTCTTTAGGAAGAATGAAGAAATCTGATCAAACAGCGTGTTTAATCTGAGTTATCTGAAGAATTTGAGACACACCGCGGTTTGAGACAGGGTGACGCTCTAGCATTATTTGTAGTTTAATATAGTATTCGAAGGTGTAATAAGAAACCCCTGCGTGGAAACATCTGGCACCATTCTTAATAAATCGGTGCAGTTTCTTGTTTATGCGGACGACATGGCCAGATCTCAAGGATGCATGGCAGCGAATAATGAAAGCGGCAATTGGCATGGGACTAAGGATCAACGAGACTAAGACAAAATACATGCTCATATGCCAAGGACGAACCCTGAAACCCTTGAGAGTCGAAGAGTAAAGCTTCGAGGCCGTTCAGGAATTCACATATCTCGGCTCACTTATTACAAATAACAATGAAACCATTTGGAAGTACGAAGAAGAACCATGCTGGCAAACCTGTGGACTTTGGACTTTAAAATCATCTACGGTCGAAATTCCTCTCGAAAAAGTCAAAAGTCAAGTTCTACATGACCCTCATCAGGACCATAAAACAATTGAGCGACAACTGGATAGCCTGGAGAGGAGAATTCTGAGAAGAATATTTCGAGCCGTATTCGACGGCGGGGAATGGCGTATCCGAAGCAACGAGGAGCCATACCGACTATGCAGGGATTTTCCGGTCACGGATGTCGTCAGAGTGGCCAGACTCCGGATGCGGAACGGTCAGCCGCCGAAAAGGCTTATGGTTAAAAAGCCTTCCTGTCCCCGGAGGAAAGAAAGGCCGCGGCTGAGGTGGTTGAACTGTGTACAGAAGAACACTGCATCATTGAAACTTACAAACAGACCGCATAAAATAGAGAAGAGTTTTGGATGTGGCCAGGGCTCTACAATAGGGCTGTTGTGCTTATGATAATGATTAACCTTTTCCAAAAGGTTAGTCATCATGATTAGTTTAATATGATGGATTTAATTTAAAAAAAATAATATCTTCTATTGAATCGGATATCAGACCAAACCCTATAGATGCGTCATATTCATTTTCCCAATGAATATCTCCTTTAATACATTTTTAAAAAAATATAACGAGAGTAACTCATAGTTTAGACTAAAAGTGGACAGAGCTAAAAGGGATAAACAGGCTACGTTGAACAAATTGGTTGTTAAATCGAGTGCTACTGAATCATTAGAGACATTTAAACGTAAATCCAAAAACTTGTTTGATTCTGACATAACTTATGAGGAATACTTTCACGCGCTTTGGTCTCAATAACATTTTTTTCCATTTGATCCCATCCAGGGCGATGGTATTTCAATTGCTCACCTTCAG